>VZTT01063033.1:9312-28259 GCA_013400855.1 Buphagus erythrorhynchus | reverse complement strand
CTTCAAAAGTAAGCTTTATGCTTCCAGCTTTGATATGTTAATTCACATTTCAGGTTTTGTAGACAATTTAGCAGATAATTTGGATTTATTTTTATATGTTTTTATTTATTTATTTAATGTATATTTTTTGTTTTATAAATACTTGATTATGAAAAAGTAATTATACCCTGCAAACTGTATAAAATCAATTAAAGCAAAGCAAACTGAAAATTAGCCTGGATGTTTTTCTCATAGTGCTTAGCAGAGATACTTGGCAAGCTCATGGTGGGCAGGTAAAGGAAGAGAGCATCACCTTGCAAACAGTGAAGGGACTGTAATCANAAGAGAGCATCACCTTGCAAACAGTGAAAGGACTTTAATACTTCTACTCACAGAAAGTCACTAAATTCACTATGTAGTCCTGCTGATCACTGGGTTTTCCAAATTAAATTGAAAAATTCATACAAATTTCAGCGAAAAATAAAAAATTAGTATTAAACTGAGCAAGATTATTTTAAACACTGGTCAAAGGAATATGTTCCTGTTTGGTGCTGTAAATAAGCAGCTCAAAATGTTCATCTTTTCTCTGCCAACATATTTTCAAGCATCATAATTTTAGGATGGTAATCACTTGTGAAAGCAACAAGAAGAGAAATATTTTAGTAGGTTCCATCAATTTTGCAGACCCTTGATTTCTATGGAATACNTCCAACAGCTGGATCCTCACAGACACCTGAGAAGCTCTGGGAGAGCCAGCCCTGTTCTTGCTTGGCCAGAACTGAGGACCTGGACCCAAATTCCTTGGCTGCACCCACCCTGTCTCATCACAGAGAAACTGAAGTGGCCCTGCACTAAATCCCCAAGGAATCCCAGTGGCAGCAAAATGATCAGTGCTTCCCCACTCAGATGCCCACTGCCCTAGTAATGCAGTAGACACACACGTGGCCACTAGCCATTGAATTGATGTAAGTATTGGGTCAAAAGCCACATTTTACCAGTGACAAATATTGATCTGATTTGCAGCAATACAAAAATCACTGATTAATGAGTAGCACAGCACGCACTAGTGCCTGCAGACTATATAGACATGTAATTTTTGGCAGTTAGAGACACATCCTTCAGCATGGATTTATTTCTTTTTTAACTAAGACAAGGAAATGATTCAATTTCAAATATTTTTAAAAAGGTTCTGTCTCAAATTTTTACAAAATAACTATTCAAAGTTCAGTTGGTGGAGTTTTCTGTCTGCTTTTTTCTTTCTTTATTTCTGCTGCCCTGGCTTATTTTTGTAAGTGGTTTTTCCATATAAACAGAAATCTTCCTGAAAATTGGACTAGAAGTCTTCAAATCCCAAATCCTTTCAAGGATAAATGGCCTATTTCATCTTAGTTTAAATTAATTATTGTACATACATAATGTGAACCAAATTGCTTCAGAAAAGGAAGGAGAGGAAGTCTGCACTGGATTATGCCAGATTAATTTCAGTGCAACTCCTTCAATTTCAATAAGAATAATTTACACCACCATCCCTAGGAGCAAAATATGCCACAATGTCTGGCAGTTAATGGAAACTCAGTAATTCTGGCAGATGCAGTGCCCAGTTTTCAGCTTTCTTCGTATAATCTTGTAGTTTTTTCCAAGTGATTAAAGCAAATACAGAGAGAATCCATCAGTTTTCACCTCATTCTGGTTGCTCTTAGGGATTATTTCTTACTTTGAATGAAGTCCTTCCAAAGTCTCTTAAAGAAATATGGGGATTATAAGAGGTAATTTATTTTCAAGATTTTTTCTTTCTTCAATTAGATATTGAGAGCTAGTTTACAGTCTGGTCACTCAGAAAAAAGTTAATACTATCTATATAAACAAGTCACTTGAAAAGAGGTCACCTGGATTTGCTGCTCATTTTTTCAATGAAAGTAATTATTTATGTTAATAAGGGCTGATGGATTGTTCTGGAATGGAAGGTGTATTATCCAATATGAGATGATTATATAAATATGGTTAGTTTAATGTCACTGAAAATGTAACTGTTAGATAAAAACACAGAGAAAAAAACAAAAAAGGGAATTTAATAAAATGCTAAACAAACCTTCCATCAGCAGTTTGCTAAGTGGTTTAAACTGTAAACCAATAAAGTAGACAAGCAATAGGAAGCAATACTTGAACGATTAGGAGCAGGTCAGGAGAAAATTAAGAGTCCCCAAGCAAGAAGACTTAGGAAAACTTCTACAGGAGTTCAGGAGTACTTGTCAGGCTAAAGTATTTTTGGAGAAAATTTCACACCTCACCTTGAAATGTGACTTAGATTGCTAAATGAGAATGTGATTTGGCTAAAGAGACTAAAATGGCTTTTCCTTCCAACTTCCTCTTAGAAGGAATTATGTTCAATAGAATTAATGAAAAAATAAAACCCCATATAAAACTAAAAAAAAACCAAGCCCAACAAAAAATACCACTAAACCAAACCAAAACTTCACAATTCTTGAAAATCTTGAAGAGTAGGTTATAAAGGAACTAGAAACCTTTAAAACAGACAGAGAAATCTTATGCAGGGAGTCACGAAGACTGTTTATGTTTTCCTCAGTCACAACATATATTTCATTATTGTTGTCCCCAGCACACTGAAAGCGTTCAGCTTTGGGAGTTCAATATATTAGAACATTTGTCTGGCAGAGAACAGGCAGAGAGTAAAAACAGGGTCTGAGAAACATAAAACAAAACAAAAAAATACACTCCCACCTAGAATTTTTGTATTAGATGCATTTAGTTGGCTGATTTACAGGAAGATGCAGGGAGGAGGGAGAGCAGTTACACCAAGCCTGGGACTGCCCACAGTTAATGAGTTGTCACCAAGACAGACATGAGCAGTTTCACAGCAAACAGATTTCCATTGTTCATGAGAAGTTAGAAAACTGCTGCTTAGAAAAATACCAGCTGCATCCAAGAAACTGACAGCTGCTGTTACCAATATTGCTTCTCAAGTCTTGACCCATTGCCCAGAAGTCCACTGGGTGACCTTGATCTTGATGGCTTGTGGGGGTAAAGCAATAGCTATAAATAATGCATTAAAAGTGTCCTTCCATGTTAGCAGGCTCACATTTGTCAGGCGTTTCCATACTATTCTGGGCCACTTTTTATGGTGTTCTCTTAGCGTGCTGTGCATTTTTCTTCAGCTGCTTGAACATGGATTTATCCCTTCCTTAAATAAAAATACATTAGTATAGACTCGTGTCTTCATCAACTGTAGTCTGAGAAACAGTTGGTGAGTACAGTGGGGGAAGAAGAAACAGTTTAGGGATATCACATAAAATGTTGGCATCTTTACTACTTTTTTAAATGGTGTTTATTGTGAAGGAGCAACTTGCATGCTAATGGTGTTTTTCATGTAATTTGATGATTCCAAGTGTTTAAGAAAGCAGATAGTTACATTCATGGGAATGCAGAATATCATTATAGACAACTAGGCATAAGTAGGGATATGTCTTACTGTATAAACTCAGTAAATTCTTTATCTGATCTCTTTATCATCAGATCATCAAGAGGCACAGAAAGTACCACAAGTGGACAACCTCTGCTCCAATACAGTATCACCAGCCCCTTAACCCAACCTTCCCATTCATTCAAATCTCCCAGCAATGGACACTCCACACTCCTCCTTGACACTCTACTTCTACCTCACTGTTAGGGGGTTTTCCCAAAAACTAATAGAAATCAAACTCCCCAGTTTAATGAATTCTTCTTACTTGGAACTGTTTTTCCTTAACCATTCTTTCCTAGTTGTTGCTTTTCCCCTTCACATTCTCTGCAAGACTGCCTTGTCAGAATCAAATTTGGTAGAGTTCCCCATTAATTCCTTTGTTCTCCATCCATACACAAAAATTGTGTATCCCAATACAGCCTGATAAAATTTTGGACAGTCCCTATTGCTCAGCTGCAGTCAGTCCCTAACAGGTAAAGATCCCTCTTAAAAGTCAGATGTTGAATAACTTTGCTAGATTAAATATGCATCCATCTGATCATTCTGATGTGGCAGAAATTCCCTTGTTTTATTATAGATTTATGGTAGACAACTACNTTTTTTTTTTTTTTTTAATGACTTTGGGGCTATCAAGCAGACTATTCTTTCTCACCTCTTAGACTGTTTTGGTATAGGAAATCTTTTATTCACATTCAATTTCCCTCTTTACTGCCATTCTGTCCTTGCTAAACAAACTCTGGTTTTCTATTTCAATGCTTGGTTTTGTCTGTCTTAACATAACTAGGATTGGATATTGGAACTCTGAGGCCCTGATTTTCCTCAAAATGCCTATGGCTTCCAGTGAGCTTGTGATGCCACCTCCACCTCTGAGCCCCACTTCCATGCCCTCCTCCTCATGAGATTAGGTCCCAGATAACATCCTCCATGGGGCTGAGGGACACAGAGAAAGAGGAACACCTTTAAATTGTGTCTCCAGTGAGCCCTCAAAGCTGAGCAACACAATTCTAGGGGAATTTGGCTTTTAGCTTTGAAATTTGTGTCATATTTGACAGAGTGCATTTGAAGCAGAGGTGTCCCCAAGACGAGGCAGTGCAGCAGTGTCTCTTCAAATCCCACAGCTGAGAGAGATCCTGAATCTGTTCTTGGAGTCAGCAAGAACAGAAGATTCATGAGGCACTTGCTGAGTCTTCATCTTTCTGCTATTAAGACAGCTCACTTATAGCTGAGTTTCCAAACTTAAAATCAGAAACTTACTTCTTTGATGCACTTGCTGAACATTTTTTTGTTCAAACAAACAGACAAAAAAAANGAAAAAAAAAAAAAAAAAAAAAAAAAACAAAACAAAAAAAACCCAACCAACCAAAAAAAGAAAAAAACAACTCAACCAAAAACTATTTCAAGTCTTGAGCAAGATTTCAAGTAATGCTATGAGCACCAGGCACCTTTCTTTCCCAGAAATGCCAAAGAAAAAGTCCAAATAATGCACAGTTGCAGAAGAATCCTTTTGGTGCCTAGAAACGAAGACAAATTTGGAGTGTCTTAGCAGCTGGGATGTGTTTCCCACCAACCTGCTAAAGTCTTTTGAGGCATAAAATCATCAAGGGCCAAGACATGGAAAGAGTCATTCCAGTGAGACACTAACCAGTGCCTTCTGGGAAAGGACAATTGACAGAGACACAGCCCAGTATTGTAGGAATCCCCATGTTGTCATAATCTATAAACAGGAAGTTTTGGGAAAGTTTCCAGGATTCCTTGCCATTTTCATATCAGCAGCACAAGTTGCCAGGAGAGACTTCTCTGCTTTTTCCAGTGCCTATCAACACCCAGAGTGTGTCCCTGTTTCTGCACTGGGAAATTGAAAGTGAAATCGTGAGAGAAACCAGTCTTATCCACGATAGAGAGCTTTGTGCAAGCATGAGAAGAAACACTGTCTCAGCTAGTAAAATGTCATTTGGATTAATTAAGGGGCAGTAGATCACCCTTAAACTTCTACAAACACTTAGGACAATTCTGGATAACCGAGAGCTAATTCTAGGTAGGAAAGTTGATGGTCCCAACACTAAGCAATCTGTACTTTTTTTTCAGATTTGTGGACATTTTAGCAAGTGTTTAACCATCCTCTATAAGCAGGATCTTTTGATAAGTGAAAATATATTTACTGATTAATCTAGGCTCTGCCTCCTGTAAGAGAACAGAGGTCTTCATTGGATGGTACAAGTGCATCTGTTGGTAGCAACAGGTAGACTTCAGGTAGACATTGAATCATGAAGTGATGATAAAATGTGACATAATTATCAGCATAGTTCTTAAGCTAATTGCTATCTTAGATAGGGACATTCTACCTTGCATCATGAGCAGCAATCCAAACCTGCTGTTGGGACACCCTACCAGAAAGAGGAATGTTTCCCAGCCTAAAATTGGAAAGTATATTTAAGGTATGCTATATTCAATTAGCAAAACAAATGCTTCTATAACCGAAGAATCACACAAAATCAATCTGATTCTTAGAGAATCTGAAAATATCTCAGATATTATAGACATTTTAGCCAAAGATAAATTTTAAGTCATAACCAATAGTACACTACTTTTAAACCCTAAGTTAGCTTTTGCTATTGAAAAAAACTTACAAAATAAGCTAATCTGGAATTGATCTTAAAAAATTATAATTAATGTTTCCAGCAACTTGACCTTCTTCACCTCAGCTGGAAACTCATGCTATACAAATGCAAGCACAGTTTTAGCTATAATACCACTGTTCTTTCACTGCCGATTGTGCTTTCAGTAGACACAGAGCCCATGGACAGTGTATGTAAAGTATATTTAATTTTCTAACACATGGTGTAAAATCATGAATGCAGTTCTTTACTTATGACCTTTAAATAAGCCAGTTTAAACACCAGTATCATGCACCTTGTCTTCTGAGGATAGAAGTTATGTTCAGCTGAACAGTCTAACAGAGGCCAAGGAGATGAATGGTGTGTGCCAGACAGTTCCTTCACATTATGAAAATGCAATATACAGTACTTTTACATTATGAAAAATGCTTTAGGCTTTTCTGTGCCTGTACCCAGCCAAATAAAAGTACTCTGTCACTACTGCAGCCACCAAATTAAACTAATTAGCCCCAGCCAAATATAAAACCACTGGATTTGAGCCCAGAGGAGCACTGGGGAGACACGATTCCCTGGTGCAGCTGCTGGGTACTGCTGCCAAGCAGCAGGTCAGTATGGGCAGTGGCACTGGAGGCAGTGAGGGAGCCTGGCCCTCAGCACAGCATCCTCAGCTATACCCAGACTAGGGATCCCTCCAAGCCCAAGTGCTCTGATGCATCTTTATTCTAAAAGATGCCAGCTGGCCTACAAACCTCCACAATTTCTTCATTTGCATGGTGGTACTCTCCAAGCTATTGCCCTGTTATTGTTTCTTTCAGGCTCCACACAAGCAGGATTGGCAGATCTCGGATGTCTTAGTGCTAAGTTGAAGATAGGAAACAGCCGTGATTCACTAGCCTAGCACTACACCTTCGAAGCTTCAAATAGCCTTTGCAACACTTAGGTAACTACTGCAGTCACCAAAAGTATCTGTTTTCTAATTTCAAGTGTAGCTGTTTCCAGAACGTGGTAGCTCTGACTCAAATTTATTAGGATTACAGGCGCGCATGAGGAGAGGGCTACCTGCAACCTTGAGAGCTGAAGCTGCCCAAAGTTACAATTTTTATCTGTATTGAACTAGAGAGGCCAATAAACTTGTTTAGAGGAATTATTTTGCTGTCTTTTCTTCCTGCCAAGCTCAATCTCCAGCCCTTGCACTGCCCCTGCCAAGCACATCCAAGAACATTTTTCTTTCAAGCCTGTGTTTGCCCTGACACTTCCACTCCTGTGCTTGTGTACTGCAGAAGGTTCAGGGCATCACACTCACCATATGTGACTGCCCACAGAGACGATGAGGACATGGCCAGCAGCTGGCAGGAAAAGTGACATTCTCTTACACTGATGTGACGTTTAATCCTGGGCTCAGTGAAATGTATGGCACGATATTTATTAACTAGCTGAGCCATCCTACAACATCAGAAGTTGGCTGCAGCTGTGACAGCCTGTTAACCGGTTCAGGAAACTGGCTGGAGGTTTCTGAGGAAGAAAATCACCACCAACTTTTAGCATCTTCCAAATAAGTTTTCCTTTACCAGGTATTGCTACACCTGATGGTGTTATCAGCAGAGCAGGCAGTGAACCCCATTCCTGGCTGGTTGGTTCCTTCAGATTTGTGGGAGAGGAGAGAGAGTCAGCCCTACTTGCCTGCCCTGCAGTGCAGTAGTATGTGACAAAGGACACTGGGGGACACCACTGGGGACACAGCCCCCACAAGGTGGCCCATCCCAGCTCTGACTCCCCTTTCCTGTGACTCTAGGGAAGTCAGTCATAGCTATAAGGTTCCTTATTATAAGAAAAGCCTAGATATAAACATACACACATGCATACACACACATACACACATATATATATTTACATTCACACATGGATACCTATATATGTGTGTGTTTATATACAGGCATGACAGAGCTATGATGAAGCTGCACAGAATTCAGCATATCACTGCTTTCACTGCCTTTCCATTTGAGCCATATACAGCAGAATGATTTTATTTGATTTTTCCTTTTTTTTTTTTTTTTTTTTTTTTTTTTTTTTTTTTNTTTTTTTTTTTTTTTTGTTACCTTGGGAGGAGGGGAAGGATGCCCAAAGGCTACTTCATAAAGCTGGGGCGCTGCTGCCATCTAGTGAGGTGCCTTTGCCCAGGGATACACACATATACACACGGCAAGGTGTGGGGACACCTTTCTGTTCGTGTTTTCCAGGTAACGCCGGGAGCATCGTGCCACTCTAAAATTAAAGGGGCAGTCTGGAAGCTGAGCCATAGGACAACATGGCATACAGCAAAAGTGCCTGTTTCCCATAGGGAAGCCTGCACTACAGCCAGGTTACAGCCTGTGTGGGAGCAGTTCATTAGGATGGTTCAGTGAGGCTGTGTCAGATTCTGCCAATGCCTGAACAGTATCATTTCAGAGAAAATATATAAAATCAGTCCAGATTTTACTAGGGATCAAATTATGAATGTGACAGTGATTGGAGCCTTGTGTATGAGTTGTCACAGGAGACCCCAACCCTTGTGAACACAGTCTGCTGTCTGACAAAGGTAGCACTGAAATGCAGCTTCCCTTCACAAACCACTTCCACGTGGGAAAAAAAGGACCCTTTCCACATTCAAAACAGCTCTTTTCTGACCTATAGCTGGTTCCTACAGTTTTAGATCACTCTGCAACAGTCAGGAATAAAAAGCAGACAAAGAGATACAAAATGCGAAGTGCACTAGCTACAGCTTCACTTGCAGAAAGCTTTGTGATTCATGTGTCTTATCCCAGCACTGGAGGAACAGAATATCCCAGGAGAGAGGCACCAGCCTTGGTGGGCTCCATGTCATGTCACACGAGGACATTGTAGTCTTGCAAAGCCATCACATCCACACCCGTGGCCTGTCCCCTGGGCTCAATGGCTCACTGCAAGGGTAGATGGGAGAATCCAGAAAGAAGTCCAAATATACCCGTGTGGGAAAGGGAATGAATGGATGACATAGTGGTGTAAAGTCAGGAAGTGGGTTCGTTTTGAAGCTATTGAATTAAAGCTACAGAGGAAAGTAAAAGGTCTGGGCATTTGACGTGCTTGTTTGAGAGCTCTGTTTCATCCCATGGCACATCAAATCTGTTCCTCCACAGGGAGTCCTAGACACATGGTTATCTTATGATGCAGACATTTAGCATATTTTCCTAAATATGCTGAAAGACCTAAAGATGGTACTGTAAAATGTAGTTTGCTAAATTGTCTGAGAACTGATGGGAAAAGAAAGCACTTAAAGTGCTTTCTTAATTACTATCCATGGCTTATTGTGTTGGTTTTGACTGTGAGAATATTAATTTTCTCCATAGCAGCTTATATGAGGCTAAGTTTTGGATCTGCACTGAAAACAGTGTTGATAACACAGATAAGTTTTTATTATTGCTGAGCAGCACTTACACAGCATCAACACCTTTCCTGCTTCTCCTCCTGCTCCTCCAGCGAGGAGGCTGGGGGTGTGCAAGGAGCTGGCAAGGGACACAGGCAGGACAGCTGACCCCAACTGACCAAAGGAATATTCCATACTACGGCATCATTCCAGAGTATAAAGCTGAGAGAATAAAGAGGAAGTGAGGATGTTCAGAGGGATGGTGTTTGTCTTCCCAAGTCACAGTTCCATGTGATGGAGCCCTGCTTCCCTGTAGTTGACTGGACATCTGCCCATCCATGGGAAGCAGTGAATTATATCTTGTTTAGCTTGATTGTGTTCATGGCTTTTGCTTTACCTATTAAAGTGTTTTTATCTCAACCCAGGAGTTTCCTCACTTTTACTCTTCCAATTCTCTCCTCCCTCCCACCAGGTGGTGAGTGAGTGAGTGAGCAGCTGCATGATTCTAGTTGCTGACTGGGGTTAAACCACAACACTCACCAACTCTGAGATTTAAAGTCTTCCAGGACTTCTTCCAGTCTTCCAGAACTTTCTGTAACCTGGATCAAAGTAAAGCCATTTTGCAGCCTCTGCTCTTGCATTATGGACTCCCCACTGACTGACCCAACTGCTCACAGGTCTGAACCATGCAGAGACTGATCTTTTAGAGAGGTGTATCTTTTGATATGCACTTGGATAATGGGTCTTCTAAGAAAGTATTCTTTTTCTGTTTCATTCCTCTTTTCTCAAACTCACCTAGATTCTGAGGATAAGAGTGCTCTTACACTGCCCAAGAATTTACTTTTTTTTTTTTAATATGAGGAACCAGTCTTATGCTCTGATCCTGGAAGGGCTTATGAAGATTTAGCCACATGCCTTTAGCCTAGTACCTATTAATTTTATGACAGGAATATGCCGTTATGTAGATATTTGCAGGAATTGCCACTGCATTTTGTTAAGTTGAGCATCTAAGGCAGTGTTCCTATGATATTGTAGAAAAATATCTGTGGCTGAAGAAAATGTCTGAAAATCATGACATTTTCATTGACAGCTATCATATTTTTCCCCTGGAAAAATATCATAAAAATCCATAGTCTAATATTCAAGCTTCCCCTAAATCAACCAGTCAAGCAAGAGTTTCTATTCTATCCAACGTGAGTGAGAAATCACATTCCTATCTGAATAAGACACTATAGATGATAACACTTGAAGCAAGTTGTTTCCAAACCTTTATCAGACTAAAACATCTGAGAACAGATGGCACTCACCCAGAATAAAACCACTTTACAATCTGGACAGAGCTGTAATATGATTTCAGAGCAAAAATTTTAAGGCAAGTCTTCTGTCGGACATCTGGAATAGGTGACTCCAAATTAGCGATTAAATATAAACAAGACTTTGCCCTCAAAATATATATGTTGTTTGCATCACTCTCTACTGTAATGGAACTTTTACCAGGCAGAGGATGAACTCATAGAGTGCTGGAGTGAGTGAAAATGAGTGAAGAAGGAAAATTATTGGTACAATCATCAGACTGTCAGACAGAAATGGCCTTTTTCCATCCAAGCTCTGAGGAATCAGGTCCAGAAAATCAAAGAATCTGTTTTAGCCTCAGTGCAAAACTGAGATTCCCATTTGACTTTCTAGAGACCTTCATAGCTCCTTCACTGGTTTTCTTCCCTTCTCTCTCTTTCCCACCAAGCCACACTCACGCTGAACAATGAGCTATTCCCTGCACAGTTTAGCACCTGCAAAAGAGTCCCAACCAACACACATACCGCACAGGAGAGGCAGGGGATGTAATTCACCACTACAAATAATTTATACTTGAAGCCTGAGTGCAAAGAGATTAACTCTGAGGCCTGTCAAGATAGTGCTGCTATTTGTTGCACCACACCAAGCAGCAGCACTGTTGTTAATCTTTGCCACAAGAGGCATGTATTATATTTTATAACATTATGAGCAATCCTCACATGCTTTCTAAAAGGAGGAGAGCCAAAAAAAAAAAGCAGAGAAAAATAGAAAGGTGGGACAGTAAAAAGAAATGTAATGAAACAAACATACAGCTAAGAGCCATCTTATCCTGCTGTATCTGTCCTCCCCTCTAGACACCCCGATGGAGCTATTTTAGTAAGTTTGGCTATTTATTATATTGTAAGCCCTGCTGCTTGATTTATTGGGCCTTGGTTGCCTCAAGGAGTGAGAAAATCTCTTTCCCTTCTCAGCTTAGAACAGAAGAAAGTTTTATTACCATCTCTGTGGTGCCCCCTGGTCCTTTCTTAGTGATGCTATTTCTGGCACCGACTGATTGAAAAGTGATTCTGTCCCCCACATGGCTGTCAGTTTGACACTTTTTGACATTTCTAAAAACTCGTGCTCTTCCTGCCAACTCCCTGTTGCTTTCTAAACCTTTTTAATCCTGAAGAATGCAAACTAATCTACTGAGAGAAAGAAGCTGGTCCTGGGAAGCAGAGCTAGAAATGTCAGAGTGGTAGAAATGATAAATTTACCTGCTAGGGAAAGAGACTCAGCACAGGAGAGGGGCTGTTAAGAAATGTTGCTGACACTGTGGCCAGTTAATATTATCTACTGTAAAGACACATGCAGTATATTATTAAGCAGAACTGTGTAATATCTTCTTAAAAAAGAATGGCTTGGAGGTAAGCACAAAGCATGGGTAATCAAGTGGAATAAAGCAGTGGTCCCCGAGGGAGACTTAAACTACTTAGATCTAAGTATAGCTAATAAAAGTTAGCAATTCAAGAGAGTTTCCAAAAGGCTTTATTGTTATTATTATTGTTGTGTCATGCCTGATCTTTTGAATGGAAAGGTCAAAGAGCCTATTGTGTGCTAACCTGATATATTTATTTTCCACAGATTCCTCTACATGTGCAGAGAGCATCAGGCACCCAAAGGCCCCCTCTTCCCTCTTCTCACTTTCCACACTGTACAGTTACTTTTCAGAAGGCCTCCTCATTCCAGAAAGAAATAGAGTTTTTATTCTGGCACCATAAAACAATAGGCCCCAGGTTCTAGCAGGGTGTCTTTTCACATTTCTTTACCTTGTTACATTCACAATGATGCATTTGAAACAAATGTCCTGTGTCGTTTCTTCGTACTCATAGCTCTTTACAGACACAAGGCTGCCTTCAGCCACGTAACCAGGCATCTAAAGACAAGGCTTTCCATCTAGGCTGCAGGCAGCAAAATGCAGCCATGGTTTACCCTCAGGCATGCAGCACTACTAGCAGGAAGCCCAGCTTAAAGAAAAATGAGTTGTAATGCACACAGGCGATAAGGGTTCTAAGCCATACTTCCCAGGTGCCTGGTTTTCTTAATTCATTACTCTAACAGGTTGGAAGCAGACACATTCCCTTCAAATTCAAATATTTCCCATTGGCTGTGCCTGGCTGGAGCTGGCTGCTCAGCACCCTTCCAGCCCAAGCACACCTATCCCCACCCCAGCACGGTTCCTCCCTGGCAGCATTCAGAAAACCTTACATTCATTGGAATGTAATTGGGGTAATGATAAGATTCCCTAAATACCACCTGGGTTTTCATTGCTGTTTGAAGACATCAGAGGCATTTGACTGGTAAAAGCCCAGAAGTGCAAGGATTCAGGAGAAACTGGGCTGTTCAATTCTGGCTATAAGCAGAATATTTGGAGATCAGACAGTCTGACACTATTTTTTTTTTATTATGCCTGAATAGTAAAATGGATGAGACATTGACGTTTCAACATAATTATTGTCAAAAATAACTTAGAAAATGCCTCACCAAGAAAATAAAAGTTTCTTTTTAGTGAAAGATTCACCACTTCTCTAGTTTTATGAACAATACAGCAGCAAAGAGCAGAACTCAGCTTTCGACTAGGTTTTTTGTTCCTACAAAGGGCAAGACAGAAAAAATACAAAGACACCAACAATGACGATCAATACAGTGAATACTTTAGATGACATCCTGGGCTAGCTTTGAAATGGGATTTTTATGTATTTTCTTTGACATTTGACAACATATATTCCAGTACAACACAGAGGTTCCCTTCTGTGAAGTATTGGCTTATGAGAAAAACTTATAGAAGAAAGTGAAGAAAAAACACATTAACGAACAGGAAACTATTTATTAGCTTGGCTTCATCTGTGTGCATCAAAATCTTGACTTTCTCTTACACTCTCCTCTGTGACAGGTCACTTCTGATGCAAAATCTAGAGCACTACCATTGAAAACTCCTGTACAAATTGAAATAAAGTCCAAAGACCTAATTTCAGCAACCTTCCATTTTGCATACCCCAAAAAGAGCTATCTATCTGACTGTTCTGTATGGTGCAGAACTATATGCACCCTTGCCATCTGGCCTGGAAGGGAGTTTGACACTGGAGCAGAAGCAGCAATGAAAGCTGCTAGCAGTGCTGCTTATTGTTGCTAATATTAGTAATTCAGCTCCATTAAGCTGAAATGTACTGGATTCATTGGAAACATGAAATGTATAGAAAAAAACAGAACTCTGCATTCCCTGTCTGTCAGATCAATAAATTCCATGAAGTTACATTAGACATCTCAGGTTAACTAAGGAAGAGCAGCACAGAAAAGGAAGCAACTCAGGGGGAAAACAGTTCAAAAACAAGAACACATCCAAAGAACATAGCATGACACACAGGATTTGCAAAACTCCCCCTTTTGCAAAGCATCCAACATACATTTGACCTACTTATACATTCAAACACTGGCATTTTGATGGTCTCTCTGTCTCAAGATGCCTCTCGGCACTGCAGGGGATTTTACCCAAATAACACAGGACCTGATGAATACTAGCTTAAACCTGCAAGGGCTAAAAGCAGCATGGAGAGTTTCACTGCAGGCACAGCAGTGAACTCAGGAACTAAACCTGGAAATTTACAGCACAAGGTTCAGTTGTCAGCTCCATCACTGGCAAGTAATGCTCCCCACAGGGACATTCTTCCTTCTCATCCATCTTTCCTGAGTCAGGAGCTTCAGAGGAAGATGGTCTCCTCCCACATCTAGCATAGTTCAGCTCTGGTATCAAGGGATTGGTGTGATACAAATAAAAATGGAGATATGTACAATCACTCTTTAAGGCCATCTCCAAATCTCTCAAGATTAGGATGGCTTCTCCTCCCTCAGACAGGCAGGATACTCTTAATCTGTATCCTATTGCTGTGAAGCACTCATTTCCTTCAGGAAAAAGAAAATACACCTTCAGCAAATCTAGAAATATCAGGCTGTCATTGGGAGGAAACAGGTGTGTTACAGAATGTCGTGAGACAGCTTTCTCCAGCAGAGCTTCCCAGAGGCATCCCCAGGTGAGGGACAGGGGGAAGAAAGCTCTCCTGTAGGTAACCTTTTAAAAGGGCATCCTGGCAGTCAGAAGGCATTTGACTTTTGGAGGTCCCTGGGTCCCACAGCCAAAATCCCTCTGCTTATTCTTCCCAGACACAGAGCTCAGAAATGTGAAAGAGAGCTTTAATTATAAACAGTAAGGGTAAAAGCCTGGTTTTAATAAGACAGTGATGAAACTCTCCTCAATTTCTCAAAGGCATTTCTAAGTTGCAGTGTTTGTTTTAGTTTTTAAGTTTATAATTTTTTTTTAACTTTACCTTCTGAAATGTAGGTTTGAAAACATCTGTGAAGCTGGCTACAATTGCTTGTGACCTATAAAATATATACAGTAGCGTGTTATCATATACTAGTGTGTTATTCTCACAATTTCCCCTTCTCCTAAAGGGTACAGGGGATGCAGTTTGGAGACAAAACTTCCATTTCAATTTTCAGGTTATTGCCACGCTGGTCTCCAGGGCTCATTTTGTCTTTGAATTTAGAAAATTGGAATTTTTATCTCTCTGGCCATACATCCTGTACGATTTGAGTCAGATTCCAGACTCTCTGATACTTTTTTATGCTGCATATGTAGCGGAACTGCAGAACTGAGTTTCTCAGCTCATATGTCCTCTTTTGTCCAGACTAATACACTGAAGTCACAACTACCACAGCCCCTTTCCTGACTTTACATAGTGGCAGATTAGGGCGTCCAGAAAATCCTTTTTACTCCACACCACTGTGACATGAAAATTTTAGACTCATAGAGATAGTCTGCTGCATCTCTGTGGTAAGATTTACACCTCACAATGGTTAGGACATTGAATATCCTTTACCTGTGAATTCCTTTGATTTATCCTTTACTCACTGAGTTTTACAAGTTCTTCCTTTCCTACTAGTGGTTATTAATTAGCCTTGAGGCAAATTTTCCTTTAATTTCACCTTTATTTCCATTGCAATCACCCCTCATACAACAGCAGCCTCTTATATATTCATGCTTGGCACACTTATATTGGAAAATGAGTTTATCTACAGAGTTACACAGACTATCACAATTTATAACAGTGTGTTTAATTCTTTGGAACCAAACTGAGGACTAACTGCCTTGAGCTGTTTGGTGGGAAATTAGATTTGTGCTAAACTGCTTAATGCTCTGGGGAATGCAGAATAAACTAGATGTGGCAATTTTATGAGTTTCAGAACTTCAAAATGACTATATTTTTATCACTATCACTGAGCTTGGATGTCATTATCTAAGATTTTTTTATATATATCATTGTCCCAAAATGGATTTAAATTTTTAAAAATTGGGGAGGAAAGCAGGGGGAGGGGGTGGTTTATGCAAAACATTTCTAATTTAAAACACTCTACACACTTAAAACATGGAATAAAGAAAGACAATTTGGGAGCATTTTCATTTAAATTTTACCTTTTAGATAAGACTACATCAGTAAATGTGATGTGTTTTCAGATCGGCAATCCGGAAGTAAAACTTAAGTTGAAAACATGGAAAAACAATTATATCTTACTTCTTTTCCAAACTGCAGCAGAAGGACAGATCTCAAATCCATTCTTTCATGACACTACCCAGGTCACATCAGAGAAGGGGGAAAGAAACAAAGAAAAGATGATAAAATTTTTTATGCTCAACCATTTAAATAGGCATTCCAGCTGACACCACACTAATTCTGAATAACAGCCACTGCTGTATGGACAAGAGTTCTTTATTTAAATTCCCAAGTGCTGTTAATGTAATATGATAATGCAACACAATTAGTTATTTCAGCAAGACCTGATATTACCAAACCTTTTATTGCATGATGAAGTGCTATCTCCATTATGAAATTTCATAAAATACATTTATCACGTCAAAAAATATATATTTGCAATAGAAGGACAATAGAAATTGTTAACAAGATGATGAAGCTTCTGGAGCAGTAATTATGTGGCTAAAAGGCTGTGATTGTCCCACAGTGCTCCTAAGGCAGGTTTCTGCAAGCGAGATCTGTATTGCAATGTTTTGTGCTAAATTCACTGCCAATTCTGCCATTGCTAAGGACAAGAAAATTGATAATTTTCTTGTCCTTGGCAATGCTGTGGAAAGATAAAATACACAATGGAGTAGTCTGGATTTGCAAACAAACTCCACACGTCTGCTGAGTTATGAAAATATAGGAGCCCATTCTTGTACTGAAAGGAGAAGAGTTTGAATATTTCTGTATTGCTTTAGTGTGATGAACAGGCAAGCCAAGCTTGACCCATCTGTCCAGTTGCTGTTGCCAGATATTGGCCTTCATAGAACTAAAAATAAATTTATTTCCAAAATATTTATCTCCTCTTTTGGTTGAATTATCCAAAAAAGGTCCTTGATTAGATCTTTTTTGGTTTTCAATGATAGACCAATGAGCAAAAATCTCTGCAAGGACTTCACAGAGTTCTGATGGGACTTTCTATATTTTTAAGTCCTTGCCAATGAACATGTTTTCAAATAACTGGAGCTTTTAATAGGATTAGCTGTAACTGGGATCTGTGTCATAAAGCCTACTGTGACAGGGAACAAGGAAGAACTTGGACAGAAAAACAAAAGTAAGAATAGGTTAGGGTATCTAATATATCATAGTTAAATGATCTGGAGATCCAAACAAACCTGAAAATCTAAAAAACAATGAAAAAACTTGTCCTACTATGATATAAAAAAAAAGTGTGTGTACAGCATAAAAAACTGAGTCTGTAGAAACCTGAACTTCTACCTCAGTGTCTTTCTTGGAAGGAGATTTGGAGAGCCAGATGCTGTCCTCATAGAGAGAGACTAATTATGGAGACTAATATACTAAAGCTTTAATAAAGGCTATTGGCAAGTAATTACCTCTAGTAGTATTTCTAGACTCACATCATTGGAAATGATTGTTAAATGATGCCCTTTCCTGTCAGATGCATATCTATCAGGGCAGTGGTTTTCATAAAGCCAATTTTAAATTTTGGGCAAGGGAGACAGAGTCTATTGAAAAGCAGAAACATTTAATGAAACCAAGAACAGTACCTGTACTGTGTATGTAGATTGAAATCTTCAACCCATCCAAGTTGCTGAGCAGTCAGGAGTTAAAAGAGATTAAATGGATTTCATTCTTCAGTGTATAATGGAAGTAATTTCTTCCATGCAACCAATAAGTCTGCAAAAGTTTTCATTAACTCCTCTTTACTGCTGATAAGACCTAGAAGAAGAGAACTTGTCCAGTTGCTGTCTTTCTGGTTGTTTTTATTGTTAATTTTATTGCTCTTTTTCTTGTAGCAGCTATGATTTTAGGCATATGATTATTGTTAGCATGTTTCTTAGTACACAATGAAATTTAATAAATTAATATTATACATCACAATACTTGGATAAAATGAAAGAATCATATTACTAAAGCATGATCACGTACAGGCACAATCCCTAAAAACAAAATGATAATTAAAATCCATGTTTTATCAATATAGCTTGAACTTCAGTGTTTGGAAGGGCAAGTAGGAGGAACAGACACGTGTACAGCTGCAGATACCACCAACAAATATGAATCATTCCTGCTTGAATTCTTACACTCTTTGTATGGTTTTAGCACTTAGGTCAACCTCTCTCTGACATCAGTAGTACTGGTCATTAAACAGCATAAAATATAGTTGAAGAGATCAAAGAAGATCAATTTCTGCTAACAGAGAAAAAAACAAACCAACACAACTGCATCATTATAAGTCTTCATTTGAGGTATTTTAGTGACATTATGCAAGTCTGCAGAGTTGGGCAAGTGGAAAAATTCATCATTTCCAATGACAGAAATAATTTTTCATTTTGGAGATTTAATTATTTTAAATATCTAGGCATATTTAATTTTAAGTATCTTTCAAACTAATAAACTTATGTTGTGATTTTAAAGATAACTTCAAAATAGATTTTGCTGTTTCTTTGGTACTTCATTAAATCCACCTTTCTGGATAAAGTTTTGAATAAGAGGCCTTTGCCATGAGACTCTTCAAGGTAAAGGTGAACATGACCATTTTTTTGTCCTATGTTTCTTTGACCCCAGGTCAGTGTGATGAAATGTAGAAGTTCCCTCCAAGAAGAACTGGAAAAAGCAAAAAGTGGCTG
>VZTT01063032.1:8510-23084 GCA_013400855.1 Buphagus erythrorhynchus | reverse complement strand
CACAAACACAAACAAAAAAGAAACAAAAAAAAAAAAAAAAAAAAACAAAAAAAAAAAAAAAAAAAAAAAAAACCCCAAAACCAAACCAAAGCGAAAAACCAAAAGTTGACTGCTATTTCCTACATGCTGGCTGTTCCATGGGTTATTCAGTGCTTGGCCTGGAAAGAAGGATAAAGGCTCAAGACTTTCTTGTTCCTGTATTATAAACCACACAAGTCACAGAGTTGGGTAGAAAATTGAGTAAATTCTCAGCAAAACAACTCAAGTTCTCCTCTGGAATGTGCATAATGCTCTCTTATAAAGGGAACTTTTTCTTCTGGACTTATTAATGAGAGGAAACTGTGAAACACTGAACCCATGGGTTGTGCTGCAGCATTAAATAATTATAGCAAGTTCTTCTAGTTCTGTCTGTGGGCTAGCAATGAAATGACTCTGTCCTTTCTCTCAGTGTTTAGCAATATTAATTCCTATGTCCCTGAGGTATTTGGCAAGAGTAAGCTGAAAATCCAGAGGAAAACTAAAATTTATTTTTTAGGACTGCCTTCAGTCTCACGAGGCCAGCATAGTTTGTACCAAGGAAAGACAATAATTTGTTCTGCTTACAAGGAAGGAAAAAAGTAATTGTGGGGTGGTATTTACCATTGCTGTGTAAATAAGAGCATTCTGATGTGGAATTTGGAGGTAGATGTGATCAGACAAGTAAAAGAGTGCTGGAGCTGATGCTCAGCAGCCAGGACAGGGAGCACAGGGACAAGGTCACACAAGTGCAAGGATGGTGGGCTGATGTCTGTATTGCCATCCTTTCCTGCAAGACTAGCTCACAGACATGCACTGTGCATCACTTGCAAATATTTGTTTCCAGCTGCAATTCTGTGCATGAACTGCAGCTGCTTTGCTTGGCTGCTGCATGTCTTGCTTGGGTGTTACCAGAAAGATGGGAAAGTTTATCAGCAGAAAAGGACCATGTAACAGATAAAGCACCACAAGCAAATATTTTTTTTAATATTATCAGACTAGGACTAGATTAAAATGATAATGTCAGGAAAAAGAAATGCCATGATAAGTTTGATTTGCTTCAGTCTGGCTGATCATATGAGCACAGAGCTACACTTCCTCCAAAGCATGCCTGAGATCTATTCCTGAAACTGGATCCAAGTGATATTCATTAACAGCTCTACCATACGTATTTACTTTCCACTGCACATGATAATGTGTGAACAACAAAAGGGATAATGTCATTATGGAGGCACAAGTAGCAGCTCTGTACTTGAGAGCAGGTTTATGTTCTCATCCTCTCATTTTCTGCTCCAAAGATCTGTCTGCATGATGGCTTTGGTTAAAATAGCAGATCAAAAAAAAAAAAAAATTCCAGGAAATTTAAATCCAGATTAAAAACATTTTTATGCTGATTATTAAAATGTCATTTAAGTATCATCTTATGCTGTGCTTTTCACACAGATCTCCCACACCGATGAGAATTGCCAGGGCAGAGATGGACTTACAGCCTCTCTCTGCTTCAGGAGCTAAAACAAGGGATGCAGTTTAGGCAGCCCACCCTGGAGATGGCAGCACTGGCCAGGTTTCCCGAGATTATCAGTGTTTTGTCCTGTCATGCTTTACTTGAGCAGAGCTTTGGCACAAATCCTGGTGCCAGGATTTATATCAGTAAGTGTGGAAAGCCCACAGGGCTCCACTGAGCCGCCTTTTGCAGCACCGGTCTGTCCATGAGCTCCATGGTTTCAGTAGCTCACAACTGCATGAAGAAAGGTGTGTTTTTTGAAGGAAATAAAAATCACACCCAGGAAAAGAAGATCTAAAACAACCCTGAGAATGGTGTGAGAATAGGAAGGGACAGTAAAATATTAATATCTCAGCCCAGGATGGCTCTGAAACCGATTTTGAAGCAAACAAACAGCCAAAGAAAGTTACGGGAGAGTTTTAGAAAGGTATTTCTGTGAAAAAGCAGACTGCTCCTGTATGTACTGCACATGAGAAGGATGCAGGAGCCTTGTGCATGCCCAGGCTCCTTTGGTCAGAGCAGGAATTGTGCTGTCCTGCCTGGAGCAGAGCGATTTCACCCAGCCCCGAGCACCGACTGCACGAACGAGCAAACCAACAAACGGGCTGGTACCCACCACACTCGGGAACTTCTCTGATGAACTGCCACCAGTGGAGAATAATTTAATCATAGCTGAACCATTTTTGGTAGAAAACACTGTCTGAGCAATGAAATATGTCAGGAAGTACTTTTTAGCTGGAGGTTCTGTTTAGGATGAAAAATGCCTTCCCTGAAGGAACCAGCACACTGATAGGCAGTTCAGGAAACAGGGATGTGCAAGGAAAGGTCCTTTATCCCAGGAGTGCTCTGTAAGGCTCCAACAGCAGAATCCTAAAGCCTCTTGTCTGCACAACCCCGTGGGGAGGGATGCTCTTGGAAAACAGAGAAATGGCAGCATGAGGACAGGGGTGTGTGTCCTACACCTCCAAACAGAAGATGTCACCTCTGCCCAGGAAAATTACTCAAATACTTCCTAGGAAGGGAAAATTCTTCTCCTGAGGGAAATGTGTCTCTTTTAGGAAGGATGTGCTTGTTCTGGAACAACAGCCAGCCAGCACTGCATTTCCACCTTACTCCAGAAGTTCTCAGGAGCCATTGATTCTAATCACTTATTTCTTGTGCCATATGTGTTTGCAGACTTTCCTCACTCTAAAATTAGTTTGTGGTGTCCTAGAAAACCTGGGCCCCAGGAAGAAAATACCAACTTTTTGTTGGGGCTTTTTTTTTGAGATTTAGGAAATATTACCATCTACCCTAGTGGTATAATAAACAAAACACCTATTGAAACAAATGTACAGCTTTCATTTTTGTCTCCTCTCTCCTTTGAAAGAAGTAGGAATTAGCTGAAACTAAATGAAACAACTATCCATGATAAAAGTTTGTGACAACCAGACAGGAAATGGTTTTCTGGTTTCACCCAAATTTTTTCAGTCTGAGACATTTGTGGCTGCCTGGAATGGGTGAAGGTCAAGATCTCACTCCTCATCACAAAAAGGCTGTGAGGCTACTGGAATTCTCATGAGTCCACCAAAACTTTGATTTTTCTCAGGTTTCATTTCAGTTTTGATTTTCTTATGTTTTCACTGTGGTAAGGGAGAGAAACATAGCAAAACAAAACTCATTTCCAGCCTTCAGAAAACATATAAGTGGGTTTAGAAAAGGTTGGAATGAAATACTTCAATAACATGCAAGCCTTTCTCTCTGAAGAGTTTCACATCAATATCTTTGTGGAAACAAACATTTTTCTGATTTCAACAGGCCAGTATTTCTCCTTAAAATACCTTTCAAGGTTCTCACCTAATTCAGACTGTTATACAGACATAACTCCAGAAATCTGACTTTCTTTAGGCTTTTTGAACCTTCCTAAAACAAAGGCACCAGTTTCTATTCCATTTTCTGGGACAGAAAACCTATGGAAAATTGTAATTGTTTAACATTCACTGGAGTTTTGCAGCAAGGCCCAAAATACAAACCTTAATTCTCAGGTTCTCCAAACCCCTACACATCACAGTTTGGGTTCAGAAGAGAGCAGCAGACATTTCCTCAGTGTCCTCACCTGGCACTGGTGATGGGCACAGGCAAAAAGCTCCATGTAATTTTGAAATCCATGACCCTTTTTGGGAAGCTCAACATATATTGTTCAAGCTCTACCAGCAGAAGGAGGGCAACCAGCTGCATCCTCATTTCCCTCCCAGTGCACTGCTAAGAATCCCAGTGGGTAACAGAAATTTTGCTCTATTACAAGCCCTCTGTGCATGGATTAATGCACTCACTGCAGCCTTCCAGCACTCCACTGCTCAAGTAATAGACTGTAATATCCCTGACATTCAGGATGAAAAAAACAGAATACAATTAAAAACAGAATACATAATATTCACTGAAATAAAACAGATTTCCAATCAATTAAAACAGACTCTCCTTCCAATAGCACCAGACAAATAATACATTTACAAAACTAATCGGTTCTACACAAGCTGAGCTAATGAGTGTCATTTGGGTCACATCCTCAAATTGCAAATAAATGTTATCATTTATCAACCTAACACATTACTCAATAAATCTTCTGCACCACTGTTCATACTTATCAGCTGTGTCATTTAATATTCCTTTCTGGTTTAGAAAACTATTTCCTCTGGTGCCTGACCCTTTGTAATGGAAAACTCCTGAAAACAGACAGTAGCTAATTCAAGAATCATATAATTTGGAGCTAAACAGAGCTGTGGCTGGTGTTGAAATAATATTAATTTTTCAATGGGTCTCCTCCCAGGTTGGAAATACTACAAGCTGTTGAGATGAAATTTTCATTTAAGGAAGGTCAGACTGCAGTCAATGCCATAAGAGGTTTCACAGTATATAAAAGCATGAAAAATATTTTCTGTTTTTTTCATTTATGCAAAAGCAATGTGGACACTCCCAGTCCCAGGCATAAACCTTCCCTATCTCAGGCACCTGATGCACAACACAGCACCTCATGTGCAGACTGGTGATTCTGGTGATTTCAGCATCCCCCAGCCCCTGCTGGGAGGGAAATGAGAAAGGGGAAACTTCCAAACACTGCTCACCAGCATCCTTCCCTCCTTCCCTCACTGACAGCCATGGGACAAACAGGTCTTGGTACCCCATGGGTGATACCTGGGGGGTCCTTTCTTGTGTCCCAAATTCCTTCCCCAGCAGTGGCATCCTGTCAAGGCTCACTGCAGGTTTACACAGAGAGGTCCCTTTTGCCAACACATCCATTCCAGGACTGAATACTCAGAATTGAATTATTCCTCTTCTTCAGTGCAAGCACATAAAAGCACAGGCACATGGCCACTGGGACACATCTGGAGGGACATCCTGTGACTGCCCTTCTTCAGGAGTGTGCTTGTGTGTCTCCAGAGCATGGTTAGAGTGACTGCTAAACCCTAAGGGAGTCATGAACTGCAGCGTCCTCTTTGTGCACTTGCTTTACAAGCCCCAGCACAGCTGGACACCATACATAGGCACAGGTGCACATTTTACCAGAAGGGCTCTCACTAGCAGTGCTTGGGGTACTGAATGATCCATTTGATGAACATGGCTGAGCTGGGCATGATGGTGGTCAGCTGGCTCAGGTAATTGTGTGGATCTAACTCACTCCTCATTTTCAGTTCTCTTTTCCCTAACTCCTTCTGTTTCTGCTATTTTCCCCATCTCCTGCCCCACTGCTGCTGGGGGAAGTGCCCTTGCATTGATTCCAACCCCCCTTTAGCACCATCATTGCTCCCATCCCTTCATCTTTATGGCTCCTAATGTTCTCATCAGCTTCCTTACTTTTACCTTCAGCTCACATCCCACCCATTTCCTATCACCTCCTTTAGTCCTGCTCCTTCATTTCCCTCCTTTTCATCCTTCTGTGTCCTTACCTTTCATCATTTGAGCCAGATATGTTTTGTGATCCCCTGCCTGCCTGTGGCACCTGCAGAGCTAAAAGCAAGGATGAGACAGCATTTTGTTGTCAGCTCGAGCCTTGCTGTGACAGAAACACCCAAATGCAAAGAGATTTGAGTGCTCCAGCAGCTGGAGACCCAAACAGAGTCACAGAATGGTTTGGGCTGGAAGGGACCTTAAAGATCATCTGGTTCCAAACCCCTGCCAAGGGCAGGGACACCTTCCAAATATGAGCAGGCTGTCACCCCTGAGTGGGAGCAGTGGAAGAATGGACCGTGCATGCCTCATGCAAAGCTCTGCAAGAGCTCTCTGCAAAGCTGGGGACACATGCACAGGTTTGCAAAGATTTCCCCTTTAGGGAATTTGTGATTGCAAAGTCAGCAAAAAGCACCCCTGGTACAAAAGGATCTGCTGACAAATAACAAGCTCTCATAGCAGGAGATTAAATCAAAGTAATGTGGCTTAAATTATGTAGCCAGAAGCAAACATAAGTGTGGGGAGTTATAAACATCTGAAAATTAGAGGTTGATTATGGGAACTGTTAGAGCTTAAACATAGAATTTTCACTATAGATATGGTTCCCATATTATTTATAAACAGGCTTAGAGCTGCTGAAATGCCCCAGCACAAGGAATTTTACGTCTATCAAAAACCAGCCTTAACACTTTTAAGTTCTGCCTTATCTGATTTCACTGAGAATGTATGGAAACAAGCAAATCTGCCATCCTGGATTTCCATATCAACAGAACTCAGATAAACATCCCAACACCTTGACTGCTTGTTTGAACTGCAGTTTTGACCTTACTGCTTTCAGTGAGAGCCCTGCAAACTTAACAGCACTGGAATATCCCAACTGGTTTCTCCTGTGCAGATCTGAGAGGGAACTTTACACTTGACTGTTACATTTATTTTAATGTTTGTTTATATAATTTAATAAACACATCACTACTATAGATGGAATTTAGCAATGTGTAAATACCTCAAAAGTAGTATGCATAACATTTATGGTGCAGCATAGTCATAACACATCAACCACTATTAAAAACCCATTTACATGAATTTTAGGGTTGCACTTCACACTGCTAAATGTCTTAGATAAGTCTATCCAGCCATTTCTAATGTAACATGCAACATTAAAGTAAAGGCATTTGCAGTGCCTGTTGACCACTTTAACCAGTTTAATAAGCCATGAATAATAAGGTACATGCACAGAAGTGTCGAATAAGTATAGGGTGAGCCTTCATTATTAAAATATTCATCCCCCCAACTAAAAGAAACACTTTCTTTGAATGCCAACATGCTGAATTCATGTGAGTTAAAGAATCTCTTTGTGCTTTTAGTAAATATTTTCCTTTGTGAGCTCAGTCTGTGTGCATTGTGTGGGGGAGTGCTTTAGATGAGTATTTTCTGGCAGTATTTACATTTCTATATGCATGTCACCCGTAGTGACAATGAACAGTTGTTAAGCATTTTCTAGAGCTTTGTCTTGCTCAGAACTACTACTTACAGTTGTGCATAAAGAAACTGCTGATTAAATAACTGTGTTAGAGTGTTTGCATTTAGAGCAAACTTCATTTTATAATCTGGAAATATCTTGACTGAGTCAGGTTCTGTACTTCAGGCAACTTTTAGGTGGCCTCACATGGGGTGGACATGCAGCCTGTTCCATGAGAGCATCTATTTTCAAACACACAGAGGTGAGACCTGAGAGCATTCACAAACCACATTCTGCTCTCTTGTTTCACTCCAGTGCACACTGCTGCACAGAAGTAGCAAGCAGATTTTCACAGGGATGTGAACTTTATGCAAATTCCTTGCCTGTTTGTTCTGTGGAGATGCATTCCATACCTTTATTTCTTTGCTAAACAGTCCTTCATTTAACTACATCTTTGTGGCACATAATCATTACACCCATGCACAACCAAACTCCTGTCTCTGTGCTTACCCTTTGTCCTTCTCCCATTCAGCAGTGAGCAAAGCTTTGCTCTGCATTTATCATTCTTCTCCCTGCTGCAGATCCTGCAGAACCTGGCTTGTGTGCTGAGGAACAGCCAGAAATAAACACCACCCATCCATTTAACAAGACTTTGAGCACCAGTCATCTGGATTTACTCTGTGGGTCTTGCAGCTGGTATTGATCACAAGGAATAACTCTGAAATAGTAACTTCTGGGAAAGTAAATAGAAACAGCCACCAGGGCTTTTTTTTACCCATGCTCCCATGTATCGAATGCTCCACTATGAAAGCCATTCTGCTTATAATTCTTCCCTTATCCCAACTTCTTTCTGCTGCTTGCTATTTTCAGTAAAACCTAATAAATAGTTTCTCTAGGGTTCTGTTTTCAAGGATGCAGAACAGTGGTTGTAACTTGCCTCAGGTGCCTGCTCACCATGGTTACCACGTCGAGGCTCAGAGAGCTCCAGACTGCGGGGACAAGGGCTGAGGGAGCGAGCCCCTGGCAGGACAGGGAAGCAGCTTGGAGACTCCTAGGGTGGCAGAATAATTACAGATTCATTGCCACTGTCTAAGCACTGACAATCATAATTTATTTTTCAACAAGAGATGACATCAGAAGTCTTAAAAAAAAAAACTCATGTCCTTTTAAAGCCAGGCAAATTAACACAGGTATGTAATATGTCTCATCCTATGGTTATTTATAATTGCAAAATTTTCTTGACCTTCCTCTGAGACATCAACATTTTACTCTGAGCTCTGTCATTTCTTAGTTTTGCCCTTCAACAGTATGCTTAGATTTTTCAAAGAATTGTCCACGGCACTAAGCAGCAATCAAAGGATGACGAATTTTAGACTTTGATTGCGTGTAGAGAGACAACAATGCATGAATATCCTTCTGCTCTGAGCAACGACTGCAGCCTGTTCTCTCAGCAGCTTTATGGCTATAGGAGTCTGACTCATAAGAAGGTATTTTATTTAGTTATATCACAGAGCAGGTTGTGCTCTGTGTAGTGCAGTGCCTGCTGACTGAGTCTTCAAGATTAGTAATTATTCTCCAAAGATGAGATTCACAAAAACATCACCTAATCAGTGTGCTCTCTTTATTGCACACGTTAGTTGACATTAGCAGTCTGTTTTACTCCAGGCTCTGCAGCATTTTGGACATCTTTTTGCAACTGCTTCAATAACGTTTTGGTAGAGAGCTCAGGGTGTTAAGCACATGTTCAACATTAACAATAATGGCAGTCATGCACATATTGCTATCAGGACTTCATTTGCTAATTACCTCCAAGGCTTTATATTATAAACCAAATGCATTAAGTGTAGCATTTGCCAGAATGCACTTGAGTTTCTTTCATTCATACTTCTGTTCCAGGCTCCAGACAGACCAAATATTCTGATCATGTCATTCTTTGATGCTAAATTGGATACAAAGGTACTCGGGTAATTAATCACACTCAGTGTTTATTGTGTATCTTTCTTATTATTATGCAAGCAGATTTCTCACAGCTTGTAGTTCATTATCAGAGTGCATGAAAACAGCTGATTACCTTTCTTCTCATATAATTACATTAACAGCAAGGCCAACTTCCTTTTTTCCATGTATCTTTGACCATGTGAAGTATTCGGGAAAGAATCATTGGGAAAAAAATAGAGCAATATTTCACATTATCCAGGCTTCAATTACCACTGGCAAATGCTATGTCCAGAAACACCAAGCATTCCCCTCTCCACAGAAAAGATACCCACAAAAGCATAGGAGTGCAGAAAAAAAAAAAATAAAGACTGGAGAATAAGTCTAGGTTTAGATAGATTTTGCTGAAGAAACATGTTTTTCATGGATCCATGGTTTCATTGTTAAATGATTAAAAAAAATCATAAATTACCATGACCCAATTTGCATCACTTCACTGACTTTTACTCATCAACCCTCTGGGTCACTGGAAGTGAGATTTTTCACCGTGTGCAGGTATTGCTTTACTCTGTATCCACAGTCCCAAAAAAAGATCTTTTGGGACCCCTCTTTGGAAATGGGTGCTCATTTTCCAGCCATCCCACAGCTCCCTCTGTTCTTTTGACATTTCCACCTTGGGGACCTGCCCAGGCCTCTCTGTATTCCCCTTGGCCAGCTGCCTGTGTGTTCTGAATATGGGGACATTCAGATCTGGAGCAGCTAAAAGAGTGGTGGATCCCATCTGAATTTAAATTCAGCCTTTTAATGATGGATACATAGCTTCACCTAAACTTATGCTGATGATGGGTATTTTTAAAACAAAGTTAAAGTGTTATTTGGTTAATGTTATTTTTATTTCTTCTTGAAAGGATATGCAACTTTTTTTTCCATTAAATTACAAGAAAGTGCACTATGAGATTTTAGCTTCATTTTTGAGTTCCCATAGTAGATATTTTGCTTTGTATTGAATCTGCATTGCATTATTATTCATAATTGCCCCATTTTGTCTGATAAATTACAGGGAAATGAAGAAGAGGGACTTAAATTCTACAAAGAAATTAGGAAATTTGCTGGCAAAAGATTAACACTGTATTGACTCACCTTAGTGTTTTTTAATAAAAGACGATATAAAAAGACAATTATTACAGGAGAATTCTTCATCTAAACTTCCCCTAAATATATCAAGTCTCAGCCCATCTCTGATATAGAAAAATATCACTCTTATAAAAAGTCATGGTAAACATAAACCAGAGAAACCTTTGCTCAAGGTGCTCTAATTGGCCCCATCCATTGAAAACAAGCACAGAGCTGCTGTGTCCCAGAACAGGGGATGAAATCAGCCCTGCTCTCCCCGTGCAGAGTTAACAAACCCGTGAGCAGATAGATTTTCCTCAGTCAATACTTGGAAGGGGAAGGGCTGCCAGTCAAGCACTCGTTTCCAGGAGATGGGTGGGTGATGGTAAGGGCTGCAGAACAGCCAGGGCTGGCTTCTTGTGTTTGTGAGGGGACTGCTCACTCCAGTTCTGTCCCACACAGCAATTACAAATCCTCATTTCATACCATGTGTCTTCTTCTGTCTGAAAAACAGAATGCTTGAGCAGTTACTGTGCTTATTTGCATACAGGCATTTTACAGCACATATCATCAACCCTGTTCCCTTATGTAATTATACCAGTCCAGCTTTTTTCCTGGGGCTTTCTTCTCCTTCTCATTGTGCCTTCACCAGTACTAAACTTCTCTGTGCCTGCCTTTAAATTATCTTCTGGACCCAATCAGTGTTTAGAGCTTTAATCAAACTGAATTTAGACTCTGCATCCTTTCTCATTAGTTTGGTTACATTTTAAAAGCTGTAGAGACAAATAGCAGTATTTCTATTATGCTTTGGAATTATTTAATTTCTACTATGCTTTGGAATCACTTCTGGGATCAAATTATCTTCCACATCTAGATGAAGCTGTTGACTTCACTGGGATTGCATGTGCAGATATGAAAACAAGAGTACAATGAGACCAATGGATACTTCATAAATTAATACTTTCAGAAAATTAGCTCTCTTCTCTGATGAGATAAAGCAGTGGCACACAATCAACCATAAACACGTACTTAAAACACAGAGTCCTCAATTATTTTCCTAAAGATTATTTTTATTGTCTGTAAATTTACCAGGAGTGTAATTCCCTCTGGTAGTCCTTATGAAATTTCATAAGCCTGTTATTTTCTTATTAATGACTTCCCTCTAGAATATAAGGGGGGAAGAAAAAGGAGAAGGTAGGCCATGTGCTGTACTTCTCTGGTGTCATATACATGTTTAAATACTTACTGCTTACACATGTGGATCCCACTCCAACAGCAAGTAGGGAAGGGAAACTTTCAATCAGCTTCTGCAGTTCCTGGGTTTCTCTCATCACTGCTTTTAGACTTTTATGCTTGAGGGAAAAAAAAATGATCTTCACTGTTAGTTTTACATATCAAGCTGAGTCACCTTTGAAATTTCTGTATGGCTCTTGTACATATTTCCTATGAACATGAATATGTGGCATATTTTCACTGCTAAAATGTTGGAACCTTTTCAGATGGCAAATCGTCCATGAGATTTATTCTTGCAAACAAGAGCGTTATTAGTTCCTTCTTTAATTTCCTTTCAAAAATTGGTATGTTAAAAAAGAGAGAACTCTGGCCTCAGATAATTATTCAAGTAAACTGGTTTCATCTTATATCAAAAGCAAGCTAGTAGCTATGGAGCAGCAAGAGATACAACCCAGCATAAATAAAAAGGGGGTTTAATTACTCCTATGATTATATAAGATGAAGGTAAAATCACAGGTCTCTGATGAGCAAAAGCTGTATCTCATCTTGTCATTTGTGGAAATTCAGGATTTTTCTACTTATGCTGTTTGGAGCCACTGTTTTAGCTTTCAGTCTTTTCCCTCCTTTTCCTGCTCCCATTTTTATTCCTATTTTACCAAGAGCCTGAATTTAATTTCTTCAGAAGACCAGGTTAGAGCAGCTCACCCTCCAGAAGTTTGAGTTCATATGCTGTGGGGTACTTTGAAAACATGAGATAAAATACTATTATTGTCTCCTGCTATTCCCTGGGACTCAACGTGCTCTGACAAATATGTTCTCAGACCCAAATTATCCTATTTGGATTAGCAGAGCTTGCTGCATCCCAGAAGGAATGCAGGCAGCACAGACCTGTCCTGCTCTTCTTCCTGTGTAAGAACTAAACCCTGGAACAAACATCCTCAAAATCACCATCCCTGTGAAAGAACAACAGATGGACAACCACAATTTAGAATCTCTCTGGAATTCCTTTGGAATACTTAGCTGTGTTTCTTTTGTTGTTGTTGTTACTGCTGTTGATTTATGGAACAGAGCAAGATTAAAAAGTATTGTCTCACTGAAGAAACCAAAAATTGTAATGAGTTTTGTGGTCAGCAGTGATCATATTAGCTTTCCCTATAACAGGATATATCCAAATTCTCATCTAATTACCTTTTCAGAATGAAGTAAGGGAGAGAAAGGTCACAGCATTATAGCCAGCATATTTTGTTTTCCTCTGGAAAGAGTACAAGAATAGTTTCAATGGAAGCAGTTTGTGATTATGCTTGATAATTTGTAATTAACTCTCCAGGGTGCTGTGAGGCCTAATTAATTACTTATTGGAAAGCATTTGGAGATCTTTGGATCAACACTGCTATAATAATGCCAAGAATTGTTGTTATTGTTATCGTTAGGTATTTTCCATCCCCAAATGCAGTTAGGTGGAAAATGTACCTTTATTACCTTATGATGTCTTACAGGCAGGACTAATCTGCAGAAAAGCAGTATTTAAAAGCTGAGAATAATTTTCTCTGCAGTGTGAAGCTGGAGATGTTTATTCTAAACCTGCAAATATAATTTATGAGTAAGGCAAACACATAAATTGCATTCAGGAGTTTCACAGTAATAACACACTTTATATTCTCCATCTGCAGATAAGCAGGTGCATCTATTTGTAGAATTTGTCTTAAGTTATGAAACTGTCTTCAGTGCTGTGGAACTAACATCTCATGAATGCCTCTGTGTGTTCAGCATCCAGCACTCATCCTCAGCCTGTCAACAGGAGCATGCCACCTGTGCAATTAACCCAAATTAATGCAGAAATGGAGGGTCGTGAAGAGATGAGGATCTCTGTCCAAACCAGGATGATACCTTGCTGCAAAACATCAAGAAACAAGTCCATGCAATTTTTTTTTTTTTTTCAAAGAACTTGGGTTTGCAGGGTGGGGCAGACTCACGAGTAATAAAGACAGATGCTGGCTTTTCTCCCTAAAGTCAGAGAAGAAAAGGACAAGCTTCAAAAAACAGCACCTCGCAGGAGGCTTGAGCTGGAGGAAGGAACTGACTCCTGCAGTCTCTGCTGTTCAGTTGAGCTGTGGAGGAGGGAGGTGAGCCATGGAACAAAAGCTGTGTGCAAGGACTCAGGAGCCTTTCAGTGTCTCCAAACAGAGCTCCAAAAACGTTCAGTCTTGGTATAGAAACTGAGGAATCTGTAGAGAATTTTCTCAGAATTGTAGATATTTTTCTCTCCCCCACCCCAGATCTTATGTTTTATGGTAGGTAAATCTAAAGCAAATGCTTAAATTATGCTCTGTCACTCCTAATCATAGCTGCAGGTTTATCTTCAGTATCAAAACCCCTTGGAAATACCTGCAGTGAAAAAGTATCTAATTGTGTTTCACTGAAGAGTCCAAGAGATAGGAAATATTCCTGAGGTTTCCTCGCTGTGAAGAGCTAACAACCTGGGAGTCTAAGGCAGGATGCTTTGCTATACACTGTTCAAACAAAGACAGGCTGAAGTCTGAAGATAGTGAATGTCTTTCAAGTACAGATCGACCCTGGAGGAACCCTGCCAGTGCTGGGAAAATGGGGGTAAAAATAGACACAAATATGCATATGATCTATGGGACTCATAATAATTACCCAGAGAAATATGGTTTACTAGTAGTAAGTATTCATGCTTCTTTCAGAAGAAGAAAGATCTCAAAATATCTTGCTTTCAGTATTTTCTCCCGTGTAGTAATACATTTATGAATAAATCTCGAGATAACCATATAATACTCAATTTTTTATTTATTTTTTTATGGTGTTTAATGTGTAGTTCCCTCAAGCATTAGCTGTGTCTAACAAGCAGGTTGTGGTGGCTCTCTGTTTACCTTGTCAACAGTACTCATTTCTGTTATCACTCTTCTGGAAGAACAAAGTTTCAAGATATGCCTCAAAGGTGAACATAATTACTCTGTTTACATTGTTATTCCTACAGGGATCATAAAATAGTACTTAGAATGATGTTTACAGTCGTCAGCAAGGCAGAAATCAGTCTTTACATATGAGAAAGGCAGAAAACAATACCCCATCACTGCCTAATTACAAATGGGACTGTGCTGTGCAAAGATCCCCTGCCTCACACATGATTCAGGTGTGGGTACATCACCAGCCTGAAGCAGTCAGCAATTATTCTGTCCATCAAAACCAAATTTCTCTGAGTTGTTTTCTTTGGGGCCCTTCAGACAGTGTGACTTACCAGTTTCTAACCTGATATTCAAGGCAACAAAATAAATAAACAAAAAATAACGATGTAAGCTTCAATGTTCCAAAACCCCCACATCCTTCCTCTGTGCCAAACTTTCCTGGTTTTCTGCTAGGCTCAGATCGG
>VZTT01063031.1:16052-39598 GCA_013400855.1 Buphagus erythrorhynchus | reverse complement strand
AGGAGGAGGTGGTGAGGTGGGGGGGGAGAAAGAGGTGGATTGTGATTTTGCAGAATTATATAAATTCCAAAGAAAATACTACAATGCTGCAATAAATCATTGGAGCACTTACACATAACATTTCTTACATGACACCCCATGCATGAGGCTGTTTCTTCTGTTGTCCCATAAGCAGCTGAATCCTCATTTCTTTTTTGCAGCTCTCAATAGGATGAAGAGAACAGCAGGACAATGAAAACAATCACTTGGGTATTGATATTCTGACTGAGCACATTTTTCGTTTGGAAAGATGCAGTGTGAAGAAATTGCTAGTTCTCTCATTTTTACCTTTATATAATCACACAGAGGAATAAAGAAAAAAAAAGCCAAAATCTTTCTCATATGTCAATAAACCAGCATTTATTTTCAAATCTGTCTATGGCAAGACTCAAATTTATGATCTGTGGCTGCAGTGACACCATCACAACTGCTCCTGACAACAAGATTTTACAATGGTACAGACCACTCTATAATAAAAATTTAGTGTCATGTTATTCTGCTTTCATTAAAATTTGATGGCACAGATGAATTCCCTCATTTTTTTGGATTTTTAATAAACAAGTATGTTTACCCATAGTCTAGAGAAAAATTAATAAATTAGATCCTGATTTTACTGAGATGTTTCAGTGACTACCAGTGAAAAGATCTCAATCATGTTTAACTAACACAAACTCAGTGTCTTTCTGCTGAGTAATTGCTAAAGCCAAATTTTTTTTTGCTTTCTGAGTTCTTAATGTGTCAGCATTTATGGGACAAATGGGGGAGAGGAGAAATGAGTGTGAAGAAGGGAATAAAAACAACAAGTATAAGTTCAATTGGAAATAAAGAGTCCTAAACTGTCACGTTGGACAACTCAGGTTCAGTAAGGTAAATCCTAAATATCCTGGGTATCCACCCTGTCCTTTTGTTTGTCTCACTGGAAGATTCAGGGCAATTACAGACTGAAATCTTGGATGCCTTGATTGAGGAATACAGGAGTTTTGATATTCCCTCATTCTTCCTGAGGAAACTTATGCAAGCAAGGATTTTTTGATTGAACCTTCAGGACTGTAACAGTAACAAAGTGTAATATTTGATCTGACTCTTGCTGTCAATTTATAAGAATAAGAAAGCCTGACTGTGACATGCTTGAATACTTCAAATTAAGTATTTTTTAAAAAGCTCAGAAAAACTGTAGCTACTATAATTCACTGAAATGCTCACCCTTCCTTTTGCCCTGCCTCTAAGATTAGCATTTTCCCCCCACATTTAAGTAATAAAGCAAATTGTTTTTAAATCTATGTCATCTGTTCTCCAGTAGATGACTTTCTATTCTTTATTTCTGAAGTTTCGTTTTATGTTACCTGCTGCTCCAGGGCAAACAGTATCCCAGATGCAAAAGATTAAAAAAGCAAATTACACTCAACACTCCTTGAAAGTATCCTACAAACACTTAGACAAAGGACCAGACTTCAAAAATCCTTCCTATATTTTACTAATACACACTGATCTAGGCCACAATCAGCAATGTTAATATGAAGTTTTTCAGCAGTTCCAGGAAGACATTATTACTAAAAGAGAACACTGGCACCCGATGTGTATCTACAAGATTAAATTTAGGGTGGCAATTACACCTTTCTTCAAGTACAGTCCCAATCAATAAAAAAGATTTCTATTGCTTTGCCTCCCTGCCTACCAGAGACAATGCTAATGATCAGAACTGCTTGCCAAGATTGGATTTGAAAATCTAAAACAGCTTTCCATGCCTTGCAGTCTCTCCCTGTATTTCTAGAAGGGACTATTTGAGAAAACCTTTATCCCCATCTATTTTCAGACAATTCAAAAATGATTTTGGGTCACTGAGGATTGTTCATGTGTGGTTAGAAAAGAGAAACAATTGCTAATAAATAGTAACACTCGAGCTCCAGTGTCTGATACCAAACTATGGGTAACCTAGAGTTGCTTTGGCTCACAGGCCATGTGTAACTCTCCTTTCTGAAGGATGAATTTGACACTCTTCCTTTTCTCACAGTCACTTCAGCACTTTGCTGATTTGTTCCCCTTCACTGTTCAATATACTTTGCTAAAAACTCCCTAGATGTGGCAATTACTTTACTCCCTGATTGTATTTTAAACAAGCTATCGGATAAGAGAAAAACTATTCTTTATAATTTCATACATATTTTACACCTTGTTGAAAGCTACCCAGTAGACACATTTTCTTGAAAAAAAAAAAAAAAAGAAAAAGTTCTTATTTTTCTAAACCTTGTCATGCAAGCCACTACTGCTGTTATATGTCCAAAAATTCAGCGAGGAGCTAAAGGCAGAAGCCTTAGTAACTGCATTCTAACAAAAACTTGTACCAGATTAGTACAGTTACTTGAAGTTACTTAGTTCTAACTTCTAATTGTCATTGTGGCTTCCAATATCCTTTGTTTGCTGAATACTTATTTCAAAATCCTATTAAATCCAGAATAAATAGGGTACAATAAATCATGATCTCTTCTTATGGGAACCATTAGGCAGAAGGGGGTTTTTGCTTAATGTAAACCTTTCTAAGAGCACAGTAATTGGCAGATTTTACTCATCCATGGATTATAATATTCATTCATGTGGATGTTTAAACATTAAGCCACTGCCTCTATTCTTTCAGGATTTTCCTAGGGTTTGTGTTGTTTCTGTGTTATTTTTAAGCCAAGAAGTGCCCCCTACACTTTTTCTTCCTAGAAAGCAGGAGACTGCCAAATGAATAATGAAGTATTTTTTGGGAGCCTACTTTGCCACTATTAACCTTTGCCAAAAAGATGGGACAGGTTACAAGCTCCATTGAAGACAGGTATGAGTGCACATACATGCATCACCAGAGAACATCAGCTCAAAACCTCAGCTCAAAGTAGAAATTGGAAAAATAGCCATGTTTCATAGAGGAAAGTACCACTTAATTTTAAAAGGGTTTTTTTTCTCCCATGTTACGAAGTGCCATTTAAGTTTAAAGGAGTGCATGTTCTCACTGTAGAATAGATAGATACAATATCTTCACTCTTTTTTGAATAAGCAGTTTTGCATCAGAAATCTCCCACTTTTGGGTGCCTGCAGATCTCATTCCTTGATTTATCCACGAATAAGTACAACAGCAGAAGACACTAATTCTGACTGAGGGAGACCACCCATAGGGTGAGGAGCAGGATCTGGTCTCTATTTAATGCTCAGACTCCCTGCCAGAAAACCCTGCTCCCCATGGATCACTGACACAGCAGCTGGGGTGGATTGAAATGAGGAAAGTTTGGGGCTCATTTCAAGCTGATGACAATTTGAGAGGATCTGCCAAATCATAAAACACATCCCAAATGAGAAAGACTTTGCAATACTACATGTACATAAAGGAACATAGAATTATGCATAGAATTATTTTCCTTTTTAATTATTTAACTACAAAAGCTGTAGCTAATGATATGCTCTGTGGACTTTATACTACATCTTTATGCTCAATTAATTTTTAACATTAACATCATTTGGGAAAGGAGCAGGACTTACCAGAATATACAAAATATGCATAATAATATGTACCTCTAAGTTTACTGTTTATACTTGGGCAAAATAATTCATGCTCAGGAGCTCTAGGTAGGAGCTGTCACATCCAAAATTAATGATCATTATTCAGAAAAAGTTGTCACTGTGCTTGAAAACAGAAGCTCAGGGGCAGGTTTGAACAGGAAGAAGGTCTCTGCTTTTCAGGACACAGACATTTCTCTGTCCTCTATATTGCTGCCTAACTATTCCTGCTGAGGTTTGGGAGATTTTAGCCACTTTCTCCCAGGAAGAGGAACACAGAGGTGCTCTGTGCAGCTCTTTTATAAAAGCTCCAGGCCCTGCACTGCCAGCAGAGGTGCAGGAGCTCCTCCTGCAGAGGTGAAGCCTGGCTCTGCCAGCACAGCCTGTGCCTGTCTTCTCTCCGTGCCCACTCCCACATCCAGGAGGATGTGTCTGTCTCTGCTCCTCAACTGAGACACAAATTGCTTTTCTTTTCTGCCTCTGCCTGAGTCCCAGGCAACTCAGTTCCAAATTGACATCTTAGGTGACCTCTTCCGAGTTCAAAGAATTACATCCTTCTCTCTCTTCTCTGTGTCAGACACAGTTCTGTTATGACTTCCTAGTTTGACAGGTAACTCCACATCTTCCCAAACCTTGCAGCTAACCTGGCTTGGAGAAGCCTCTCTATTGAAATTGGAAAGTGACTCCAAGGAAAACCCCTAGCTTAACAAACTCTCAGTCTGAACCAGAAAGAACTTTCATCCTGATGATCATAATTTTGTCAAAGTTCTTTTGTCCTAACTTCACTCTTGAAATTTTATTCTTCTGGCATGACAGTGTTTTGGGTGGAATCAGCCAATTTTCCCAGATGATTTCTTTGCCACCTGGCTAGATTTCTTTTCCCTTTGTTTAGAAATAATTTCAGTCTAGACATGCAACTTGCTGGCATTTGTACTGTATCAGGAAGATGGGAATAACTTATGATGAGTTTACTGAGAGGACACAGAGACTTTCAGTCAGTTTGCCTTACAGCCATGGGAAGAAAGAAACCTGCACCTGATTTGCTCTCTCTCTCTGCCTTTTTCCTTTCTTTCCTTTTTTTTCCCTGCAGCAGCTTTCAGCATGCATTACCCATGACTGATTTATTAGATTGTCAGTGCTGTTAGAGTCCATGTCAGGTGTACGACAGATTTGTCATAAGGGTGCAGCAAACCCAGATTACCCTGTTCAAAAGCTGCATGCCTTCCTATACTCTGTGTCAAGCTTCTGAGAGTTAACAAAGGGTTTGTCACAAACATGGATGTCTCAGAGAATGAAGATCCAAACCTTTGTGATTATCAAGCCTGTTTATTTCACATTTAAACTAAGTCTGCTGGACTGAAATAGGATTTCAACGTGCACAAGATGAAGCAGCCTATCTGTTTAATACCACAAGCCACTATCACCTCATATGTTCATTTGCCCTTTAATACAGAGACCATTCAAAATCTTTCTCCTGCTATTAAAACACTTTTAAAAGCTTATGCCCTTATAAACCAAGCAATCATTTTTCCCTTGACAGCTATGACCTGCCATCACTCTACCAGACCGAATTAGTGAAGAAGATTGGAGGTTCATGAAGGCAAGAGGCAGAGATTCCCTTCGGGAGATAAAAATGACCAAAGTTCTATTCACACACATCAAAAGAAATTCAAACCTGGTTCTATTCACTATTTCTTCATACAGAACAAAAACTATTTTTGCAACTTCTACTTGGAAACACCTGAGAATAAAGATACAAGTCCAGACATAAGAAATGAGCTAAACAAAATTGTTTTAGATTGCAGCTGGGAAGATCAATAAGGAATATCATCAGTTATTCAAATTATGCAAGGTTCAGGACATTATAAAAATTTAAAATGGAATAAGTAGGGTGGTATCTGACATGAGCAGAAGTATTAACAATGTCATAAGGATATACAGATATTACAAAGTAAATGCAGAACACTGATATGCCTTTCCTTAAAAATAACTAGAATAGGAGGAGATGAATGAATTCAAAATAAAGACAGGAAAACCAGGCCTAATCTCTCAAGGTAAAAAAAGTTGAAGGTCATTTTTTGGGTCCCAAGATCTGGGAAAACAAATAAAAAAACAAACAAAAAAACAACAACAAAAACTGGGAAAGGTTACAGCTGCAGTTAAAAAAAGCTGGTGGTAGATAGGATCTGAATTAGAAACTATTACATTAAAGACTACCAGACTACCTGGATTAGAAAAGAAAGTTACAGAATGTTTACATAAAAGAGGCGGGAACTATTCTAGGATTACAGTCTAAACAGGACAAATATTTACATGTGGACAGTGTTTAAAGTGTGTCTTATAAAGAAGATGGGCACTCCCTTTTTATAAGGAGTCATATAGAAAAGACAGGAGGTGATGGGTACAAATTAATCCTGGGAAATTCTGGTTAGAGATATGAGGAAAAGTTTTCACAATGAAAACAATCAGATGTTTGAATAATCTCCCCAGGGAAGTGATGGATTCCCCGATGTTGGACACTTTAAGATTCAGCTGGACATGTGGCATCATGTTATAAGGAGCACTACTCAAAAGTCATAACTCTTCAAAGTCATGACTGGCTTAAGGGCACAGAGCACCATAAAGACAAGCTAAAACTCAGTCAAATCTAAATCAAGGAAGATGTTTCCAAGGCCTGGCTGCCACTGTTTAGTACACAGTTCAGCTGCAACAAACTTTAGAAAGTAAATTTTAAGCACATTTTAATAGCTAAGTTAAAGCACGAACCTAAATGCACTTGTACACTCATCCCAGTTAATTAGCAATCTGCACACTAATAAATATTCCATGGACAGGGGAAAAGCTCTCCCTTAAAAAGAAAAAAGTTTAAAAAGAAAAGTTTTGTGCCAGCAGCCCTACAGCACAAAGTGCTTCCAATGTTTGTGTGGTGTTTGTGCCCATGAAAAGAAGTCTTAGTCTTAGTCTGCAATTTTAATACTGTGCTGACAGTAGAGTAGTGCAATCTGTTCCTGCCTGAGTGCTGGAGAGTGCTTTGCCTGGATGCTCTAGGCTAAGTCCTGTCCTTGGGTGCAAGGGCACAGGAAAATGCATCTGTGTACTTGAGGGCTAAATTTAGATGAAGGAGAAAAGGCCACATGAGATAGAGTTTCACTTTGGATCATTTCATGCTTGGATTTGTAGTCAGTAGCTTTAAATTTTCCTGGTTAAGAGAGGGCACCTGTAATACTTTCAGTTTTATCCAAGCCAGGGGTGCTCACAGATTTGTAGTACCCTGCTGAAGTAGCTCTTACCTGATCGAAGTTTGTACAAAATTAATAGGAGAATCGAGGGGGGAAGGACTTAAAACAGCAGCAGAACAATTTAGGGAGGGGTTTAGGAAGTTTTCTGGCTGATTTTGAGGTTGAGCTCACAGCCCTTTTACAAAGAAAGCTCCCTGCAGTTCCTCCACAAGCTTTCTAACACCACTTTATCTCTGCTGGGTTTCCAGCTACAGATTCTCTTGCCCCAGGAAGAATGTGCAGAATTCTCTCTTTGTCCCTCATTTAAGGTGGATCACATCAAGTAAACATTCAATGTGCATGCATTGACCTTCCCAAAAACCACCCACATTTCCTCCTCGGGCTCCCTCAGGGGAGAACAAGCAGGGAACAGGAACCATCCATGTCCCAGCTCAAGAGCTGCAGTGAACTTACAAGGAAGTGAACCCTCATAAAAAAAAAAATAATTTCTTTTATTTCAAAAGGTTATCTATAAAGAACTCAAAACCCACAGAAATGAAATCTGGAGAAAAGAAGAGCTTGTAACTAAGTTCTAGGCTGTAACAGCAAAAAAAAAAAAAAGCCTGAAATTATTTGCAAATTAGAAAGATGTCTAGTAGGCACTGGGATTTGAAACCATTCCTCAGTGTATCTTTATTGAAAAGCACATTGTCATTGTTTAATATGCCATACAAACTAATCAGAGATTACTTTACATTAACAAAATTACAGCAAGAGTTACCGAAGACAAAAGCTAAAACATTATTAAATAATATACTTCCATTAAAAATTATAAAATGATTGTTTACTTCTCTTTGATAGAAGTAACTACTAGGGAACACAAATCCAAGTGGACATTTATTGAGCACAATGCACTTAGTTTTTAATTAGTAGTTTATAGGTAAAATAATATATAACTCAAAGAGATAGAATCAGACCAAGTTTGGCTGTTAGATTTTCAAATAATTAATTTAATATTCATGTGTCTCATCATTATTTAATAAAATTACCACAAAGACAATGAAAATATTTACATTTTATCTTTCCAATCAGGTAAACAATTTCTAGTAAAGAAAACATGCCTGCTCAGAGCACCAAAATTTTGAATGGACTTAAATCAAAATATATAATGAAAAGGGGGTAGGGGTGGGAAATTGCATAATCCATTTTCAAATGAGCAAAAATAATTTTTTTCAGCCAATTTGAGATCTCAAAATGTAAAGCCTGATATATGGGTAAAATGACTCATTTCCTATTTTTGTATTTGTATTATCATTAAATGCACCTGAATTGCTATTTCTTTGCTTTTATAAATGGTTCATAAGCAGCAAAAAGCTAAAAATATAGTTTTGAGTTGATGAAGGTACTAACAGTTAAAATCAGAGTTTACCAGTACTTTATAAAGGGAGGGATTATATGTGAAAAATCTTCTAGGTTGTCACCAGACACAGCCAATGGAACCTCACTGGCAAAATGTGCCCACACAGCTGCTGTGAAGCACCAGTAGCTCCTCAGATCTGCTCCCTCCTCTCCCCCCTGCAAACACAACTGCACCAGGTTTCCTCAGCTTATTTAAGAAAAGAATTCTGACACAGCTGCAAAAGGCATTGAAGTTCAGGCACATACAACTTTCCACAGAAAACAATTTGTTTGACATGGATTCTTTTGAATAAATTCATTTTGACTATTATTCCTGTTGTTGTTAGTGTGCCCTCTGTACATATAGAGACAAAAACCTCACCATCAATCTGCTCCTCTTTTTTCCCTTCCCTTCTTTAAGCAGCTCTCTTTGTAACTCATAGCCCTAGAGACAGAAGATATTCCCTATTTCTTATCTTTGGTTTCAAAATAAAAGTATGATGGATATTCTGACAGAAATGTGAATAGACATTAGGCCATAATAATCCTGTGTTCTCAAATAACTTAAGGTACTAGTTCAGCTTCACTCATTCAGCAACACAAAATGTTATTTATTGGCTGTTAAAGAAAAATATGGTAGCTCTTGATGGCAAATTCATCCTCGTTTTTAAACATATGTTATCAGTGCTCAGAAGAGAGCTGTAAGGATAGGTTTTAAAATAGTCCTGCAAAGACATTAACTCTGAAATCTGAAGGCAAAACTGATGGAGTTCAGTTTGATCCCATATTGACAGTCAGAGAGCCCTAGGATCACAGTGTCACAGAATGGTTTGGGTTAGGAGGGACCTTAAAGCCCATCCAGTTCCACCCCTGCCATGGGCAGGGACACTTTCCACTGTCCCAGGTTGCTCCAAACCCCATCCAACCTGGCCTTGGACACTTCCAGGGATGGGGCAGCCACAGCTTCTCTGGGCACCCTGTGCCAGGGCCTCACCACCCCTCACAGCCGAGAATTTCTTCACAATGTCTAATCCAAACCCACCCTGTTTCAGCTTAAAGCCATTCTCCCTTGTCCCTTCTCCTCAGGGCTGCTCTCAAAGCATCCTCCTCCCAGGATTCTTTGTGCTTGGGATTGCCCTGGCAGAGGTGCAGGACCTTGTACTTGGCCCTTGTTGAAGTTCATGATGCTCACAGTGCCTGCTCCCAAGCCTGTCATGGTCCCTCTGGATGGCATCCCTCCCTCCCTGTGTGTGACCACATCACACAGCTCAGCGTTCTGAGCACACTTGACTGGAGTGCTGCCCCAGTAGCACATTTCCCGTATTTCCAGAAAAATGTCTAAACCACAAGTTAAAGCAGAGAAAAGTGCTGGGGAAAGGCAGCTGTCACTCAGGCTGCTCTCCTTCCACACATCCCCTGCCACTGCACACACACATCCCAGGCTGGAGACGTGTGGGACAACACACAGCCTCAAATTGGAGCATTTTTAATCCTCCAGACACTGTAGTAGAGGTCAAATACCATTTACAGTGTTTAATATTTTATTTTTAGGAAGACTGATGACATTACAGGTCATTGGATATTTATGAAGAGACAGTCTCATTTTCATGGGTAGCAAATGCTGTGGACAGAAACGTTCACACAAAACCCAGCTGTTGATGAGCTGCATTGGGAATTTTTTGCTATCTTACACATATTACCCACAACATTGACATTCTTACAACTGCCAGGCCTTATTTTGAGCAGAGCAGCCTGTTTGGCTGCTGATTTCATACAGCAGAAGGCATTCTGGGGAAAGAGAAAGACAGGGAGTATTCAGTAGCACAGCTTCATTAAGTCATTGCAGCACAATTTAATTTGGCCATGGGATGTTATTTTCCATGGAAACTCTGGTTTGTACTAACACAGTTCTACAGGAGGCCTAATCAGAGAAGTCTGATGTATTTATTGGGAGCAGAGGGAGAAGGGCCTCACTGTGTCCTGTGAGCCCTCAGCTGCCAGGAACATGGCTTGAAGGAGCAGAAATGTCTTTAGGTTTTTCTCCAAATTCCCAAAATGCTGGAATCCCTCAAGGTCCTGGAACACAGGTGCAGAAGCTACAAGGGCAAACTGTGCCTGGCAAAGGTTGGGACATGGGATGGCTGGAACACTGTGCAGCAGCACTGCTGCATGGCAGGAATAACCTCACAAGGAGTAATTCTGTGTGTGCAAAGCCACTTTGGGGGCTAGGGAAGAGCCCCACAGGCAGCAGGTCCCATAAACCCTTTATTCCCCACCCCAGGCACCCACACCACAGCACTGCCAGGTAATGTCCCTGTTCCTGCAGTGGCACCAGGAGAATCACGGTTGCAAGTGCAACATTCTCTGCCAATATCTTCTGTAACCATGCTCAGAGGCTGTTTTTCTCCTAAACCCAGGCAATTTATCTTTTAAAATTTCTATGTCAGGCTGTCGTGGTCAGATAATGCCAGACCGATATTTATCCTGTAAACCTTGACAAAACCATCATAAATGGAGTGATATGGGCTTTCATTGCAAGGACACATTTTCTGCAGGACCCTTCTCCATCCAGTGCACTGTATGGACATAGGAAGGGTCAGACCCAGGTTGCACACAATGCCACAAATCTGGCATTTCTTGCCTCTCAGCACAGAGCAGATTTCCTTTTCTTTACTCAGGCACCTTCCCTGATTAAATACTGATAACTGAAAGAAACTGCCACTAACTCTATCAGCAGGATGAGAAAAGATTGTGGAAATAACCTCTGCTGGAGATACTGGGGGATGAGAGTGAAATGTAGATAAAGCAAATGAGGAGGAGGTGAGGAACATTACAAACTTCAGTGCCCTCAGGCTTCACTTAGAAATATATAAATAAAATACAGAAGTATGATAATCAGGCTGGAATAATAAAGTGTTATCTACTAATCTTTTGAATTTTAAGAGCAGCTATCGGCTTCACACAAGCAGGAATTGTTACCTTTTAACATCCCCTAGAGACTTTCAGCAGTCTTGACTGCTTTCTGTCCCATTAAATGACAAGTACAGTTTTCCAATTAGCTGGGATATTTTATAGAAGTTTTTCCCCTTAAAAATAAAGTCAATTTTACAAGCAAGAAAAGCTTTAAGAGTCAGGTGGCCTAATTTTCATTTACTGAATGTCATCTATTATGTGAAAGAAAATAGTTAAACATAGATAGATAGAAAACTTATCAAATTTAAGTTCTAGAGCTATGCTGGTTACAATCTAATTGTTTTCTAGGAGTTGGATAACCTTATTATTTTAGAAGTAAAAGATTATGTTGAAGGTAAATACTATTGTCATTGTTACCATGGTAGAGTAGCATTCAGTTCATCTCACAGGATATGCATGTCACAACAATGAATACATGTTCAATCTACTGATTATATTCACATTAAAATACCTCCTTTTATTTCTAAATCATGTGTTATAAGCTGAACAATCTATTCCACTATTGCTATCATTAATAAATGCAAAGTTGATCCGTAACAAACTACTTTTTTTAAGTTTAAAGGCAAGAACTTAAGGAGAAAGGTTTAAATAAATGGTATTTCAGGTGGTAGCTTACCAAAAAGTATTATATTGTTATTTATTTATTATTCTTTTAATTCTACTGTATTTCTAATTGATGAAAAACACTTTTAATTCTACTTTAGATGACATGAACATAGATAATAGGTTCACACATCCTTTAACTTCCCAAAGTGGTATGCACACTTGCTTTCTACCTGAGCTAAAGAAAAGAGGCATCAATAAACCTTGAGTTCAATAGACCTTAGTGCACTTTTATGTCTAATATAAACTATTAAGAGAAAGAGAAGATTCCACTAACATATAAAATTCACTAATCCTCCAGAATTTTTTCACCTGGAAGTTGGCATCTAGCATCAATGCTAAAATAAAACAGTATAATGCAGCAATAGTCTGAAATATCAAAAAATACATGTAATAAAGCTTACTCTTATCCCAAAGTATTAGGGAATTTTACCCTCTAAGACAGAAAAAAGCTATAGGTTTATTTCTTTAACATTTCTCATCTTTGTGAACATTGGTTTAGCTCCACTGGTTTGGAGCAAATTGAAGTCTACAACTTCACAAAGCTCCAATAAAATGCATAATGTTCAATTTCACCCTTTCTGAAGCTCTATGTCCATTACCATAATGGACTTAAATATCTATCACTCAATTCTCAAACTATGTGTTGAACACACAGAGCAGACACACATTAAATACAGGTACAGGCTTATGACAAACAATTCAGGTAAAAATGTGCTAAAAGCATTCTGAAATCTTCTGGCATTTCCATTATTAACATACATCACAGCTATAAGATGCTTTCCCACTTATACCTATATTTTAATATAAATGTTCTGACCTTGGATAAATAAATAAACAAATGTAACTAAATTTTAGTAAGGTTAGTTTATTTTATTATGAATCTTAAGGCTTTTACAGATAGACCAAGAAAATACACTCTAGTTACAGCACTTTAAAAAAATGTAGGCTATGACATATTCTCCAACCCTCCTGGGGAAAGCAATAACAATTATGAACAAGCCCCTTGAGGTTATAAACAGATTTTCCATAAACTATCATCTCTTTCCAGCTATTACATTAATTTCCTTCTTACTGCCATCACTAGTTTTACCAATAATATCTTTTCAGCCTACTTATGCAATAGCTAAGTAGTACTCCATTTAGCTGAATATTTATTTATTTTTGAGAGATCAGGCTCAAGGCTCAGCTGAAGGAACCTATTGGAAAATGCTCTTGAAGTGGACTCATTTTTCTACTTGGCCTTCTAGAAGAGAATTTTATGCATTAGTAACCTTCTGACAATATCTTGCTTGCACCAAGGATCAGAAGGTGATCAGTTCATCGATGTTTAAGTTGTTCTCCTCCATGTTTGTTGTTTTGGGTTTTTTTGCTATTTGAAGATTATCATCCATTCTTCCATTTCCAGATATATGGTTGGGTTTTGTTTACCACAGGAGGGAGTAGTATACATTGTAGGAATGAGTTAGCAGTTCATAGTTTTTGGAAGATCTTTCCAGACAGAACTGAGTCAGAAAGACTCTATTAAGTCTGTGTGAGACCGTGTTTAGGACTAGGGGGAGAGAAAATATCAATTTTAATCCCAAATCTGCCACAAATTTACCATAGACCTTCAGCAAAGGTATTAAAATGTTCTATACTTCAGTAACTGCCATTATTAAGATGTATAAAGAGCTCCCCTTGTTTTGAAAATCTTCCCTTTGAAAGGATAAGCTCATGGAAAGGATTAATGGGGAATTAATCCCTAATGGCCCACCAACCCTCTAGGCATTGTCTCACCATTACCTGCTGCTACCAGAAGCACCACACACACGTGAGGATCAGCAGGGAACACTTCTGCTTCCCTGCATTCCTCAATTTCCATGTACCCTCTTCACCATCCCAGTATTTGGGTTCTCCATGTCTTGCTGATGCACCAACCTCACCAATGCAACCCCTGTGAGCCCCTGTGCCCTTAGACCACATAAGTAGCACAGTCTTGATTTTGAACTCAAATTGACTTATGCCATGAGTAGAAATTCATTCTTGGCACATAATAATCCATTCTGGCAACAGTTCTCCTCCCTGTTATTTTTGATAGCTGTCCAGCAAAACAAATAACATCTGTAGCCTGGAATAATTTTTTTTTAGATTGTCCAAATTATTGTTTACCAATATGTGAGATGCCATGAGGTAATTGGCACAAAGATATCCTGGCAAGAATATAATGAATACAAGAACCCAGGAAAGAAGAGATCCTTCCTTATTGCTTCAGCCCACACAGCCATCATTTGCAGTGGTAAGGATGGAGGAGGTGGACACACCAAAGCAGAGGTGTGAGAAGGGAAGGGAAGAGGCTGAGCAAGGAGATGGGTGAGGACAAGTTGTTACTGGTGATGACAGGATGGAAAGGAAAGAAGAGAAAATACAGGAAAAGCAGCAGTTGCAAAGATCACCCAAGGGACAGGTAATTATTTCTATTTAATTGCAGCTTCTCTCCTCTGATAAGCTGGGTCCTTGAGTGAACTTCCTCAAAATCTCACATCCAATCAATAAACATCAAGTTAACACATCTACCCATGGTTTTTCTAGGGATATTAGGTCCATGGAGCAAAAATTCAGGTCTGATTGAGACTAAATTCGTGCTGCATTTTTAATTATTTCAAACAACTGGCACCCATCGGAGATGAGCCCTGAGTTTCTGAAAGCTCAGCTGTGATTTGAGCCTTGCTGCAGTTTTCACTGGGCTGATGAGAATTGTGGTGACTATTTCCAAAGTATGTGCCAAGCCTCAGAGACTCAGCTTCAAGGGAGAAGGAAGGAAACTTAATTAAAAGCAAACTAAAATCATTGCACTGGATCCTTTGGGAGATTTTCACCTAGCTCTCTGTTTTTAAATACTGCTGTGACAGGACATGCTGCAAGCAAAGGAACTATAAAACTTTTTGGAAACTCCTGCATGGAGTTCTGGCATAACATTTCACAGCCAATAACAAGCAAAATGCATCACATAATTAAAGACTATCAGTCTGTTGACCAATACTAAGTTCAAAAAGACATTAAATTCAGTATGGCTAAATTATCAAGGAGAATTCTGAGACAAAAGGATTTAACTGGACTTCATAAAGGTCCAGGGAGGAAAGTTAAAAGGAGGAAATTTTCTTCCCGCTATTTTTATAGATTCTGTTAAAAAATTGGATAAGACAGGCTGTCACCTTCCACAAATAAGTGGTCTGTATTGTGTAACCATTCTCCAATTGCTGTTTCAGACTTTTGCCCAGGAATGGTGCAAGGAATCCCACTAGAAAACACTGGTCTAAAGCCTTAAGTTAAAACCTGATAATTGATGGAAGAGGCCTTTTACTTCTCTGTCCAGATAACTGAGCAAGTGCCCAGCCATAGACTCCATTGTGCAGTGGAGCCTTAAGAACTCCCACTCCTGGGAAGGAGAGTGGTGAGGGAGCAGGACTCACAATTCCCTGCCTCAAGGAACTGCAGCTCCTCTGTCGAGGGGCCCTGCCTCAGCCTGCTATTGATTTCTGTGCTGCCTGATCACTCAGAGAAGCAGTACAGTCATTATAAACATGTTTTTCATTCTATTGGGACAGATGTTCCTCCACTGCAGTGTGCAGTTGTAAACTATGTTTAATACATTTAGCTTCCAAGCTAAATTGCATTGGTAATTTTATCCCCTTTCCTTCCTGACCTTCATAGGTTTAAAAATCAGGTACTTAACCTTGCATTAATGGCAGGGGTTTTATTGCACAAGATTACACATTTAAAGCCATTATTATAACCTCTGCTCCCAGGTATAAAAGGCTGAGAGGCATCCAAATACATGCCAGGAAAATGACTGGTAAGGAAGAATAGGAAACCTTTCTGACACCATCATTTTCTTCTTTTTTAACACTGCTATGAAAAATGGGTCTTCCAGTTACTACAGAGAAAGCTCTCAACCATAACATAGTTACACAAGTATTTCTAATATTTTAAAGAGTGACCTGTGCAATGTTAATTGAGGGACTGTAATTTAGGAGTTGGGCCTTGTTTTCACATGGGAAACATTTGGTATTTGCTAATTACACAAAAAATTCCAGTAAAAGCAAAATTAGGGTCATCCTAGCATGAGTTTTTTGACCCAGTTAAAGAAGAACCTAATCATAAAACATAATTTTCAAAACATTATCTTTACCTGTCCGCACACACAAAAAAAAAAATCCTCTCACTCAAGCTTTGTGCTATTTAAAATCCAAGTTGCTGGAGGTGTAGGATGCAGATTTGCAAACTCCCCCCGGACTGAATTTCTCATGGGTGCAATGAAAACTTTGCCTTTTTACAAGGGTCTGGAGTGACAGGATGAGGGGCAATGGCTTCAGATTGACAGAGGGCAGGGTCAGATTGGATATCAGGAAGAAACTGATCCCTGCGAGGGTGGTGGGATCCCAGTACAGGCTCCCAGAGAAGCTGGGGCTGCCCCATCCCTGGAAGTGTCCAAGGCCAGGCTGGATGGGATCCAGTGAAATGTGCCCCTGCCCACAGAAGATGAGCTGGAACGAGATGCTCTTTAAGGTTTTTTTCCAGCAAAAACCATTCATTGATTCCATGATTAAACCTGTGGAGCTGCTGCTGATGCCCACTCTTGCCACGCTGCTGCAGAGGTCCAGTGTGTGGGCCAGGTCTGACAGTGAGCCAGACATCCCAGGAACTAGATCTGTTTGTGCATAAACAGTCCTTCAGTTGTTTGAGGTTTTTGTCTCGAATAAAATTTCAATTTCCAGGTCTTTGGAGCAAAGTAGACAGAGTCTAACTGGAAAGGCCAAGTGCTCAGAAATGTTACCCACAACATCTGCAATTCTGCATTCAGGTGGAGCAATCCAGTAGTTACCAGACCTTATCAATACACAATAAAAAGTGGCAGCTCCTGTTCATGCTATCCCTGGGAATGCCAGATGGCTTTTTCTGGCTCATGACCCAGATAGATTGCTGGTTATGTTGTTAGTTTACTTCAAATATCTATTTGCTTTAATTGCCACAGTGCTATGTTTTCTAATGATGTTTCTTGAAGAGGCATCAATTTATTTGTTTCACCAGCCATTTCTCTCATAAAATGTCATACTAAATACAAACTGAGATAATACTGGCAGGGTGGAAGTTACTTTTTTTTAAAAAAGAATAAAACCAACAAACTTGGAAAAACAAAAACTTTAAATTTCATTGTATCCATAGGTCTTTATGGTTCACCTTCGATTTACTAGTATCCTGTGGAGACCTTTTATATGCAGTAAAATGTCTGCCCCAGGTAAAATTGCCAACACTTTAGAACAAAGGTTTTGTAAGTGGTGGTTTATAATGCGTGTGGGATTTGAAAAGTACATTTTTTCTTGTCTTGAAGATAAGTCTTATTAAGATGGCATACCCCCTTGAAGGCAATAATGGATTTTTTCCATACCTCAAGTTTGCAATAATACTATTTCTTGTAAGAAAGGCAAAGAGTGGTTTTTTTATCCTAGATGAGGTTGATGCTTTCTGACCTGATATTGTTACAGTAAGATACAGATTTAAAGGAACTCTTGAACTTCTAAGCACAGAAATCACTACTGCCAATATAAATCAACAATATTCAATCTATGGCTGGACTAAAATCTTCAATTTTTCACCCTGTGTTTCCTTCACATCCTCACAAGTAAAGCTATTTGGGATGTATAGCTCAATTTTGAAATAAAATAAATTCTAGAGATGATAGAAGTCTACCATGTCAGCAAACCCGAATCAGGATTTTTAGTACAGTTCTAATTACACTTCTAAGTTGGTATATTTTCTAAATGCTTTCAAGAATCCCATTTCAGGGCTAACCTTGCACCTTTGAACCTCACCAGGCCCCAGCTGTGCCATCACCCCACCAACAAACTGGGCTCCAGAACTGTGTTTCACAGGCAAGTCAGGCTTGGGAAATACATGTCCTGTCACTCTGTTAGCCTGCACTTTGTTTACTTGATTTGCCAAAGAGAGTTACAGAATTTTAAAGCTGCAGGTTGTTCTGAAATGTTCTATTGTATGATGCTGGGTATTAAGGTAAATCTTGCTGAATGCATGCAAAGGCAGGTGAATCACTTTAAACAGCATAATAGGCAGCACACTTCAGTTATTCTGCTGTCTCACCTGTACTGTTTCAAGGAAACCAGATTTAACAGAACATTGGCTTTATAGTAGCATCAATTTGTCAACTAAACTAGAACAATAAATATAAAACAAATCTTCCAATAGACCTGAATTTTTAATCTGGTTAAAAAAAATATACAAAGCAATTACCAACACAAAATCTCTCAGAAATGGCTTCTGAGGGCATTGTGGGATCAGATCATATGGTTCTTCAACACCTAGCTGGGGTCCTGGCTTCTTCATAAGGACATCCCAGTTAGCTGCCAGCTTTCCATGGAGTACCTCAAACCTCTGGTGGACTACACTGGAGCTTGGCTACAGTATGTGCAGTCTTTAACCGCAACCTGCTTCTCAACTCCACTGAGAAATTCTCCTTATACACAACTAACCCATCAGATCATTCCCTCTCTCCCTGCTCACCCTGTTTCTCTGAACTTCCTCCTCCAGTAACAACCAGATCCTCGGGACATTGCAAAACTCACAGGAAAATGCAGGCTGGAGCTCCTGCCAGAAGCAGGGCCAGATTCCCAGGGATGTCAGTGTGCCCACATGTGCATCCACTAGAGTTTAGAAAAACTCCACAGCCCTGTGAGCTCCTTTGCTGGTGTTTAACCCTGCCCATTGTGCCATTTTTTCTTTCTGTATGTCCAATTTGAATGTCCCTTTCTCTTCTCCAGGCTAGGGAAACCCAGCATCCCAGTCTCTCCTCATAGCTGAGGTGCTCCCATCCACCTCAGCAGCCCTCCCCAGAAAATCCTCAGTTTTGTGCACATGTCCTGAGACAAGACACAGCATTGTGGTTTCAGCTGCCCCAGTGCCACCAGCAGGAGGGGGATCCCCCTCCCCAGCTGCTGAACTTCAGGCTGGCCAGTGCTGGGCACTGGGAGTTTGCCACTGGCCAGTCTCTCCAGCCTGTTCAGATCCCTCTAGGAGACTTGCTCCATGCTTTCCTCAGGCACTAGAGTGAGACTGACACCCCTCTAACTCCCTAAGTCTCCCTTGTTTTGTAATTATTTCAGATGCAGAAAGTGGCATTAAAATCTGATATTTTTCTCAATCTTACTATTCTGAAATTTCCTTTTCACGTTTCTTTCCAGTAAGGCCTATTGCATTAGAGCTTAAGGGAAAGTTTAATAAGCAAAAAGACAACAACTTTACTGCATATTATTTCATTAGTTCCAGAACCAACCTCACTAACTCCTCTGCCCCTTCTATTTACATTCTGTGTTTGCAGGCAACTACTGTGTCCTTTGCTTTAGTAGTTGTTAAGCCATGCCATGCATATTTAACTCTTAATCATTTCTCATTAGTTCATCTTTCCAGTTCCTGACTCACTTTTGTGAATATTAATTAGCTTGTTAAGAGCTTTGTGCCTCTGTTGGCCTCGGTCCTGTCTTTATGGAAACTGAGGGAAAATTCCAATTCAAGGGACCAGGCAGCTCCTAATCCAACTGTGACATCTCTGGATAGGAAGAAGAATAATATCTTCCTTTCTTGTCTTTGCTCGGGGCATTTCTGTCACTTTTCCAGGCCCCAACTGCTATCAACTCCCCAAAGATTTCCAGTGGTGGGAGGCTGACTTTTATTGCTGAAGAAATACAGGAACTGATTCTCTCAATAACTGGAAATGCAAAAGAACAATTTATAAAAAGGAGAAAGAAATATTTTAGGTCAGTATTGGAACAGACAGGTTGTTATAAAACTGCTTGGTTAATGGCATAAATATTGATCAATAGCACCGAGTCGTATTAAAATATGTGTTCTTTCTCATAGAGAGGTAAAGCTACACAAAGAAATTTACACCCAAATTTTAAATAAAAATTGTTGATAACATGGAATTAAGAAACAGAAGAAAAATATGCAACAAAGAGGAGAAACACACAAGCTTCTTATCTTTTAAATAGAATCTCTTGATTCTGCTCTCTTTTTAAATGATCCCTTTCATAGTTCCTTTACTGAGCTTTTCTTTAATAAAGTGGAAACATAAACATCTCTTTTGACTGGAGAAAAGATTTTAACAGCTTTTGATTTGGAAAAGCACTTGCTTTCATTCTCAGATTTTAAAAGTCAAATGAAGAAATCTATTTCTATCCAAGTTCGATTTCATTTTCCCACCAAGCAAATCAGTAAACAATATTTGATAGCTAAAAGACAGCCCATTAAGATGCTCAATTATCTATTACCGTTTAAATGTGTATGCTTTGAATAATACACAGTCCCTAAATCATGAGAGGAAATGTTATCTAGAACAAATAAAACCTAGGGAGGAATGCCCTCATCTTAGAAAAGTTTGTGCCAGTTATTACCGTAGGTCACCTTCAACTTCTGTATTAAAGAAAGCACTTATTTTCATGCGGAGTTCTATCTGACAGAGAGGTTTGTATTTTCCTTTAGGATAAAAAACAAATGGTACTGAAACTCCTGCAAGTCCCTAAGCTCATTCATTATGTTGAGAGAACTGGAATATTAGTGCAGGAAACAAAGCATCTGAAGAAGAAAATGGAGGCGGTTACGGTAGAAAAATATTATTAGTGTATCCCTCATCCTCCCAGTGCTCCCCACGCAGGAGGGGGACATGGGTCCTTGAGCAGAATGCAAGGTCTGCTGCTTTCTCATGGATTCAATCTTTCCTTTAAAAAAAATATAAGATAAAATATGAGAAATGCTGATCTTGTGTTGCGAATAAATTAATCAGCATGCTGACATCTTTCATGGTGTTGCTACACATTTAAAACAGTGGCATCAGCCTGGGGTTTATTTAAAATAATTTGCATAGTTCTATATGAATGGTTTTAAAGAAGAAACAGAGGGAGAAAGAAAACAGGGTGATTTGCAGGAGTTATTTTTCAAATCCAGCTGTAGGACATATTCGTTGTCATGCCTTAAAAATGCATTTTCCATTATAGAAAAGGAGTAAGAAATATGTAGTCTAAAATCTTAAAGGCTACCTTAGGATTCCGAAGAAGGGATTCACAACTGACCAGCTGTCCTTGAAATCATCACTATCTGCAGAGAAGACAAGGACTTCCCAAAGAACTGAATGTACATTCTTCAGTAATCCATGATCTATCTTAAAAAAATCATAGAATCACAGAGTGGAAGGGACCTTAAAGATAATCTTTAAGGGATACTCTGTTCCAGCAGGGACACCTTCCACTATTCCAGGTCATTCCAAGCCCTGTCCAACCTGGCCTTGGACACTTCCAAGTAACCTGGTAACCTGAGCATCACTCTTACAGGGAAGGATTTCCTCCTAATATCTAATCTAAACCTGCTGATATCAGTTTGAATCCATTCCCCCTTATCCTGTCACTGCAGACCCTTGTCCAAAGCCTTTCTCCAGCTCTTAGGTAGCCCCCTTAGGCACTGGAAGGTGTTCTAAAGTCTTCCTAGGCTGAGCAACCCCAACTGCCTCAGCCTCTCTCCACACAGCATAGGTGCTGCAGCCCTTGGATCAGCTCCATGGCTTTCAGGCTTTGCCATCACCACATCCAGCACATCATCCCCAAGGACACACCAACTACTACAGCAAAAGCTGTTCAAGGGCCACAAAAGTCTCATTCTCCTGGAAAGAACATCTAGATGTTCCACCATCTGTATTTCAGCACTCCTTACCTCCCAAGGAAGCAATAAAAAATACTTTGACATATTTCTGCCCATTTTCAAGATTTAGATGTTTCTGATAGTTTGCATAGGAAACCAAATCTTATTATCCACAACCCACTGTGATATCCATGGCAAAAAAAGTTATTTTTCATAGTAAACTAATATTCAGAACACCTGGCTTAGGTGGTCTAAACAACCAGGCAGTGATGGACAAATGCAGCCTCCCCTGGGCTGTGTGGGTGAGCTGTAGCCTGGCTGTAGCTGTGCTGGGTAACAAGGCACCATCATTCACACAATGACAAACTTGCCAAAACAATTAACAGGATGTAATCTCCCTTCATCCCTTGTGCCAGGCCTGAACTGATTATTCCTCACAGCCATATTTTTCAAAAATAGCCACTTGATGTAATCAGTCATTGCTACATCCCCACTTGCTGAGGGGTGTAATGTGGGTAATGTGCAGGTAATAAAATGCTTGCTCTGCAAACAAGCAGACCCTGCATTCAGCAGTGAATGAAGTTTCCACATTGGATTTAATTACTTCTACTTTAAAATATTGTCCCTCCTTGTAGAATAAAACTTCTATTTGTGTAAATCACTGTGTCAGGGAACATGCATCATCATCATTCAACTTTCAGTAGAATAATTGAATGTGGGGGTTTTCATCATGATCGTGCAAGAGATCCAGAAGATATTTCTCAACAGCAGTAAAGTAACTCCAGGGAGTGTAGTTATCATGATTATCATCAGGCAATTACAGTCTAGCTGCTGAAGGATAAGAGACCTTGAGTTGCATTACTTGCATCATAACACTGACATTACGGGTTCAATTATCACATAATTCCTGCTTGTTTATCCTCTTTTACTATTTAACTTTCTAGGATGCATAAAGGGAGACGGGCAACAATAAACACACACAAAGGGCAAAGAGCACAATAAGAACCTGCATGGAAGGAATGTATAAACATCAGGATGATTTTAAAAAATTAAAATAAGAAGAAAATAATAAATCTTTAGAGAGGAATATCCAAAGCTCTTTTTGGAAAGCTTCTGCAACATTTTCCCTAGATTTTAACTTAATAAAACACAAAGAACTACTTGTAATCAGACAACTAATCCCACCATGAATCCATAAGGCCATGATCCAGCAAAGTGCTGCTCCTTCTGATTCACTCCAACACTTAACTGCTGCTTAGTTTTGAGCACTTGAGAATCCCTCTTTGACCTCAGGAAGATTTAAATCTGATTAAAACAAAGCATATCTTTCACCTGCCATGGGATCTGGGGTTCGAGCAACAAGGAGGTTAATTTTATATTTAGTCTGGGAAGAAGAAAAAGTAATAGTTCTGTAAAATATTGTGGTGGCAATATATTTTAAAATATTCTGAGGAAGCTAAAGTCCTCTAAGAAACATGTCACTCCATGCCTGTATTACCTTGTGCTGCCAATTAAATGCACATTTGGTAACACATAAAATGTATTGTCTATGACTATTTCCACATGCCTATGGAATTTTGCTTTCCAATATTTTATCTGTAATTATGTTTTACATTATTGTGACAGGACAAATATTGACATTGAAACTGCAGTACTTGCATGGCTGATTTGTCTGGATCATTTGGCCTGTTTGTTTTTTTTTGGTTTTTTTTCCCCAGGAAGATCTCCAATTAATTTTATGGTGTTCTGTGCAGCTTCAGTGGAAGATTTTACTTGGAAAAAAAAAGGATTTTTGTGGTTGACACCAAAATTGAGACAGTTAAGAGGAAATTCAGTGTCATACAAATATGGAAGTATAGGCAATTTATTACATTTACTGAATCTTTAAGAAACATTGTAAGGGTTTGGCTGCCATTGTCGCTTTTTTCCCATAATGATCCAAAGAAATAACCAAAAATAACAGGGAGGGAATATGTCTTTGGGCAAAGGTATACCCAGAATAGGACACAAGTGAGGATATTTAACATCACAGATTTCAATTTCATAGTTTTAATTGAGTCTTTTGTTATCTTACAACGTTATGTGTGACTCAACATTTCAGAT
>VZTT01063031.1:1277-12224 GCA_013400855.1 Buphagus erythrorhynchus | reverse complement strand
GGGAAATTAAATATGTAATGAGATTTAAATCCCCTTCCTTTGGTATACGTAAAGTTGAGGGCCACAGTAACATGAGCTGGCTTTGCTCCAGCTGAGGAACAAGGAAAATGGAATAAAAAGTAGGTAAGATCCCTTTTTGCTACAGTTCTATAGGTAGTTGAATAAATTTCAAATTCGTGACACCTGATAGCAATGAAAATAGAGAAAAGCCATGAAGATCATGCTGTTATTATCCCATGCACCATTAGGATTAAGGTGAGTAGTAGACATGCTAAAAAGCTGAAAGTGTAGGAATTTCTGGGGGGACAGATTATATACAGCACAAGTACCTGTATGTCCCAAAGTCATGGTTTAACCCTCACTGAAGCTTGCAGGGAGGGTTGCACATTCACATTTCATGACAATTTGATATAATTTTCATAAGTGATGGAGAGAAAAGAAGTGAACAACCTTTAAACTGTTTGTGATATGTGAAAATGAACTTCAAATGGAGGAGCAAAGATTTCTCACCTTGTGGATCCATGCAGGTGAAATTGGGAGAGCAAGAACCAAATGGCAGATATTGCCACTGAACAGTGAACATCAAGAGGGGTACAGTTTACTAAAAGATGTTTTGATGCAGGAAAGGTGAAGAATCTTGAGGAAGTTGGCTCATGGAGAGGACACAATCATAAAAATAAAGAACAAAATAAAATTTTAATAAATATTTGGGTCCTTGAGAAGTTTGGCATTTCATCAGAGTCCTGTTCTTGACTCTGAATTCACATGAATTCCAAGGCATCTGCCAAAATAAATATGAGGATATAGTTCATCACTTAAAATAATCTTCACTTGGACAGTTATATCCACAGGAGAGATTCTAGGAAAAAAACTTTCCCTAGTAATCTATAGTTAAATAAATTATTATTCTCTGATGGACTATGATGTGATATATTGTGTGCCACAATCAGAAAAAAAAACATTTTAGAAGAAACAGTTTATTTGCATTCAGAGATAGCAGAGGAGTAAGAAGGTTCAAAAAGAGGAAAAAAAAATAAAAAGGGGGTAAGAGAGAGAAAAAGAAGAAGATGGAAGAAGTTGAAGAACCTTGACTGTTGGTCCTCTCAGATTCCAGAGCACCAGTTTTAGGGACCCAGATTAACAAATCCTTTCATGTCTGAAATAATGAAAAAGGCTTCTAGTGAAAATCTGTCTTAAGAATTTGAAAATAAGAAAACAACTGAATATACATGTGGGGATGAAGGTGAGAAAAACATTACCCACATCACCATTGTGGGCAAATTAGTACAGCCTGAGCAGGAAAAGAGAGAGTGGCAAGAACAGACACAGCCACAGTGACATTCCTTTCAGTCATGGATGTACTGAACAACAAACTCTCACTGGAGACACTGTCCCAACAGGGCTGACCCCAAAAGCCTCATCTGGAACCCAAAAGCAGAGGGGATAATGCAGGACTGGGCAGTGAAGTGGTTTTGCCAAGCCTTTGTCACTGACTGGGAGAGGAGGCACAGCCCCAGAGGGACTGTGGTGCTGGATGTGAGAACAGGATGCTGCTCCTCACGCCAACAGAACTGGGAGTTAAGGTGTGATGGTTTCTAACACACTGAGCCAAACCTGCTCCTGCTGCAGATCCACCAACAGCAGCAGAATTCCACTGCAGATCAATTTGAAGCAGTGCCTTTCCAGAAGTTTCTGGGACAAGGTAGGAATCTTCCTCTTGCTGCCATAGGCAGGCTGAAACTCGTTGCTCAGTTCAATCAATGTATGCACTGAACGTCAAAAGTTTCACTTAGCAGAATATGTGATGAAAAAAAATAATAATAAATTAAATTTTTCAAATGAAAAATAGGAAAGGTTTTGCTACATAGTTCCCAACGCTACAAAATACAGTTATTAAAAATGATCTGACCACAAAATTATTCCTACGGAGAAGCAATACTCCATTGCTGGCGGATTTCTCCAGCAATATCTTTTCCACCTGGTGAGTTCCCTTTTTAATACAGAAACTATCCACACTATGGGATTTAAAACTAATCAGTTTGCAAGCTGTTCTGAAACATCTACAGCACTGAATCTAAAAATAATGTTCAGCCATACATTCTCTATCTATACCATATCATTTTCTAATTACATTTCACCACAAGGGCATAAAAGAGGAAGACACCCTCCTTTAACACTGCAAAGGTGGGTAAAACTGTCATCTCAATATTCAGGATCACTTAGCATTAAAGTTTCTTCTGTACTGATGCTTATTTTTAATTGCATGGGCCTCCATGCCAGCATGTGAACTGTTCCTCCACGTTTCTTTCCAGGAGCATTCTACCAACTACTTGATCTTCTCCCTCTCCCATGTGGTGAGTTAATATGAAACTGATCCAAACAAATTGTAACAGGTCTGTGTCTTCAGATTTTTCCAATTTAAAAAAAACAATTATATTTGGAAAAAAAATTACGTTTACTAATAAAAAAGAACCAAACAAATGAGGGATAAAAAATTTCATCTGATTTTAATTATTATTGCTGTGGCTTGAGAAAACCATTCTTTGTGAAAGAGATGAAAAAATATGAAAAATTAAGACCTATATTTTCTGTTATAAAGGAGGAAAACTATCTTGTATCAGAAGGCAGTTATCCTTCTCTTTCTCAGGAAAGCCAGGATACAAAGAGGGCAATAATCTGAGACATCCACGGCTCTGATTCTCTGCACAGCTTTCTTTGGGCTTGTGCCCCCCATTTACTGAGCTCACACAGAACCAGATGTGGATCCTCCTCCTGGTCCCTCTTCCAGAATAAACACTCAGAGTTTGAGCAATGGGGTTGTGAGGTTGATCTCATTCAAACTCTCTGTCTTTTCCAGGCTAAGAGACCCAAATTTCCTCTTTGTCGTGGATAAAGCATTGGTTAAAAAACCCACTCCAGTGCCCTCAGTGGCACTTGAACCAGTTTGCCCTGGAGGCCACAGCTCCTGGGGCACAAGATGCTTGAAGAAGCAGGATGCTGTGGAAGGGCAGTGGGAGCCATTTGCCATGCTGGATGCCCACACCAGCTCCCAACCCAAGAGGGACCTTCAGCCCAGAGGTCACCTGTGCTGTGTTCATTCAGTATCTCTGCAAAGATTCCAGCTGGCAAAGAGCTGATAAAGAGCATGGCAGATAAAGCAGCTCAGCAGAGAGCTATCAGCAGGAAAACACGGTGATTTATCAATAAATGTACAATCAGATTGTCGATTTAAAACACTTGAGTAAGGTCTTTAAATAGTCTGCATTTGCTCATTATTTATAGACAAGATGATGTTTAATATCTCCTTAAGTGATATGGAAGGTGAGATCAAGTGTGCCCTGACAGAGTTTGCTGAGGACACTGAACTGAGTGGGGAAGTGGACATTTCAGAAGGGAGAGCCAGCCTGCAGGAGCTCCTGGGTGGGCTGGAAGACAAAGGACATGCAAGTATAATCAATAAAAAGGATTTATTCTATGCCTAGGTCATGCTATTTGAAGTATGAGAGTGAAGTATGTGGGTAAGATCAGAGCACATGTTTGTACCACAGAGTATTGTGGCTCACCCCTAAACAACCCCCTAACTGCCCAAACCATTAGAATTAGAATTCCATTTGAATCCTTCTTGTCACTGTGTCATCATTATAGTCTGGCTGGATTACACATGATTAGACAGATTCATTCACACTAAGCAGTTTATTCCAAGGGAGCCCAGCCCACTACTTCCTCTCCATACACACCAACTGAAAACACTGGGTGGTAAAGAAAATTATTCTGAATATTTTAACGGAAAAGCAGCACTCTCATGAAGGAAGAACATAGCTTTATTTTTCATATACAAGTTTCTCAGGGAAGTTTCTGGTCTTTAATATCATTTAAACCTTAGTGGAGAGGGAAAAGAAACAAAACAAAAACCAAAAACANCTGTCCTTCCACTCCTCTGCAGAGGTGAGGTTTGTGATCAAAAGCACTTCTTTGCAATCAGTGTAAATGCTCACATTTACAGTGGGCCTTTAAGACAGCCCATGGCCTTTAGAATCAGAGTTTAAGTGCAAGTGAAAGTCTGCTAAAAGTCCTCCTAGCCCAGCACAAAATAAATCCCCATTGAGACGATATAGACCTATGCTGACCCTGTTTGCAAGAAACTCAAGAATGATTTTCAACACAAGCTGTTACATTTACCAAAGCTTTTACAAGTTCCTTCAAAACATTCCCCCACTGCACTGAGATTTCCAGATATTAAAAACAATATTAATTCTGCTGTGATTAAAGTATGCGAGTTGCCAAATAAAACCAATATTTTCACATTTTTTCTCCCTGAGTTTTAAATATGTATTTTTAGATTCCTATATTTCAAAACATGACTTCCTAGGAGATGGTTATTATTTTTTCCCCTGGCTAAGCACAAAGCAATATTAGCATCTCTAGCAGAAAGCCCCGGTAATTGGTTTGACAATTAAAAACACAAATATCAAACCACTGAGGGAAGATTATCCAGGACCAGTAATTTGCAGTTTTGTTTAGCAGGACAGGAAGCTTAAGGGCATTCAACAAAGAGCATAAAATGTACTGTATAATGGCAGTGACATTTTCAGTTATCATTATTGTAAAAGGCAACAAAATACATATTGTCAGCTAACATACCTGCAACGGCTCGTGATCCTGGAGCATTTGTTCAAAGAAGGCATTTTTAGAATTGTCCCAGATATTTGGGGCAAAATTTCCTCTACTTGAGAAAATTCAAAGCCATACTTGAATCCTGACTTTCTGAAAGTCAACTCTTCATCCTGTTTTGATCACAATAATACCCTAAAATAAGGAAATGGCAGCCCCAGGGGCTGAAGATCCACACTCTGTGCTACCACCTCCAGCTTCTCCAGAGATACTCCAGCATTCCAAAATACCATGGATGTAAAGAGTGCCTTGCTCCCTTGCCAGCATCCAAACTCACACACACCCATAAAAACCAGTTCACAATGGGTGTTTCCTTCCTTGGGCTTCTAAATACTGAAGACTTCAGTGCCTGCAATACCTCTGCAATGGTTTTATCTCTAGGAGAAAGTAATTCAAATTAATATAAAGGAAAAAGATGAGATGCAGTCAGAACCCTACCTGCAAATAGTTCATCTGCAAAGACAGCCTAGCCAGCTGCTCCATCACATTTTCCTTATGAAGAAATAACTTTCAAATAACAGTAGCAGAAGAAGAATAAAGATTTCACAGGAAAAGAATCCAAGGAATCCAGCTAAGAACATTGCACATAAAAGATATTTTCTATGTTTCCCCTATTTTGACAGAACCAGGCAGTGCCTGACAGAAACAAGCACTCAGCTCAGTCTGTAAAAAATGTAAAGCAGGTTGAGATTTCCAGTTTACCTTTCTACCCAATCCAAAATGGAACAGAAATAAAACAATTTTTGTCTCTTATATGTGCTACAGGAATGTAGAAATTTGCTGTAATTATTGTTGGTGACCAAAAACACTTTTGCATTTACTTTTTTGGAATACAGATATTCATTTCTTGATTTGGTTCCTCTTTGGAATGTCATTTAGAGATCTTTTCACTGCATTTTTTGCTCTGCTACTCTTTTCCTCACATTGGCCTCATAAGCTTAATATTCTGTGTGGTGGTAGAGGTTTTTTATATTCTTTGCTGGTGTTCTATCTTTAAATAATAAAACACTGGTGTTGTGAGGTGCCTGGAAAGGTAACAGCCAAAACAGAACCGTGGTGTTCCACATCCACTGCTCTGGGGAATCAGAGCCATCTCCCTCCCTCCCACCACAGCAGCATTTTGGTTAATTCTGCCTAAGGATCTGGTCCTCAGTTCATATCTGATATAAAGTAAGTCTCACTGCTGAGATCTTCCTGGGCTAATGAAAACAATCTCATTTAGTTTGTGCTGTGAGATTGAGTTTCTCAAATACCAGCTCAGCCCAAGGAGAGAGTGCAGGGGGAATGCAGAGCATCCTCTGCAAGGTCTATTGATCCCTGCTCCAGCCTCCTGAGCCTCTCAGCTCCAGGCAGGACAGTGCCAGCCTCGTGCATCAGGGCTGATTAAGGATCCTGACTGCTGGTCTTATGAGAAACACTTAAGGAAGAAATTGGGCAAAGGATGTCAGAAGCTTGAGGGGGAAAAAGAAGGGGAATGAAAGAATAGAAAATGAAGTGTGAAAATAGCAGACAAAGATATAAAGGGGCAAAGACAGTGATGAGTCAGGTGAGCTACGAGGATGAAAATTACCTTGAAAAGAATTAAAGGGCATTAGAGATTGGAAAAGGAGCACATTTTTAAAGTTCACAGTCTCACTTTCATTTCGGAGAGTCTGGTTTTGAAGAGAGAGAGAAAGAGATTAGGAGTAAGAAAAGTAATGAGTTCACATCTAATTTAGTCATAAATTAAAGGCAATCACAGACCCAACTAAACAACTTAGAATTCAGTTGGGATCCTCCATAAGGCTACTGTAAAAATGAAAAAGGGACATTTGGGAATTACATTTCAGTTACCAAATTCTTAATTATCCTTGCCTTGACTCTCCATCTATGCAGCAGATCACTTTGACAAGAGCAGTTACACTGCCCTCCACCTGTAGGCTCTACAGCAGCTCCTACCAAAGCCAGCAGGATTCCCTTCTTTCTGCAGGGCACATATTCCACAGGCATTTCATCCCTCACTTGTAGTACCCTATTTAGACATCAGCAAGATGGTTGATGATTTGAGGTCTGCTCATTGAGGTATAGATGTAAAGGCCCAGGTTGCAAAGTTGAGATTCTGAATGTGAGGTACTGCACACACAGAGGTGGTATCACACAGATTATTGAAGGCTGACTAATAATAATTGCAGTAACTTGGTGAAAAAGTTTGCAAGACGCAGGTAAAATTGTGCTTTTCTAACTCACCCTTTTTCTCCAACTCACTCTCTCAAAATAAGAGCACTCATCTCCCTGAGAGAACCGAAATTGTCACAGAATGAGAACCACAACCTGCCAGCCACAGGGATCAGAATGCCAAAGGTGAGAACGAAAGAGATGGTAATGAACTGCAGACAGGAGATGACAAGAATTCTCTGAGAGACCTATTACTCCACTGCTGGCTGGCCTGCAGGGAGACTCACTCTGCTGACACCTCCAAGGGCAGCCAAGAGTGCCAAGCCCAGCACTTCTGCCAGCACTCCTTCCTCAGCTGATGCACCAGGCTGCCCAGGAGCCACCAAGTCTCATCCTTTCACTGCTATCATGCAAAATCCTATCATGCAGCATCCTTGCCAGGCACTTTCAGTACTGCTCCCACAAAAAAAACTCATGTTGATCTTCTGCACCACCAGTGTACTTCATAAATAGGCTTCTGCTCAACTCATTTGTAAAACAGACAATTCGTTTTGTTTTTAAGAAACAGCTCTGAGGAACAGGTTTAATAGGAAGTTGGTAGAGGCAGGGTTTGATGAGGGATTCCTCCAGGCCCTAATAGGATTTAAACCATATTAATGCTCTTGCTCAAAGGTAATAAGCTCTCCAAAGCAGGCATTCTGCCTTCCTGCATTAAGAATAATATTCTGCACATCCCAGGGATTATCTAGTACTAAGAAAACAGTTATTAAAAATCTATACTAAATCATTCAGACCTTAAATTACGCCAATTTTGTAAGAAAGATCACATTTTTGAGAGAAAATTAAAAGCATTTTAGTCTACCCAGACCAAGATTTCAGTTGGAACCTCCATCATAAATAACAGTTAGAAATGAAAAGTCTTTGCTTTTCAGCTAGGCCAAATGAGGTATTGTCCTAAAAAGCAATCATCAGAGTCTGCAGCCAAATCCCAGGTTCTGATACTTGAAACCAAGGAAAGAGTAACTCTATTTTGTGCCTTTAAACATTTGCATTCATAATAGTTGAAGAAAAGAGATATTTGATTTTGCAATTTACTTTTTTTTTTCTCTTTATGTGCACGAGATACAGACTTTTAAAGATTTTTTCAAGACTTGTCAGCTTTTTGAAACTGATAGATATTATGAGTATTACTCATGATAATGTGAGTATTCCTGAGCCCTATGGCCCTGCTGTTCATGGACAAGAGAGACCGTGGGAGGGCTGGAATTCAGAGCTCTTCCAACAATCAAGATGTTCCCTCCTTACTACAACAGAGGACAAGAAGCTGCCCTGCCACTAAAACTTTCCCTCACTGAAATTCAAGATGAAGAACGTCTGCAAAAGGTTTCTTTGTCATTACAATTCTCCCTCATAAGCAAGTTTTGGTATTTCACATTGAAATGCACAGAAATTTACTGGAAAACTGGTACAAGTTCTGCTACAAAGCACCACCAAAACAGGCAGCAGGCCCAGCTCAGCATTATTCACCTTCAATGGTTTCTTCTGTTTTTCCTCTTCTATTGAAGGGACAGAAGGGATTTGGGAAAAAAAATACTAAGAATAGATAGGTGTTTCCCTCTATTCTCTCCCCAGATCCCTGCAAACATGTTTGGTGAAGGGCAATTTTCAAGTGTCTTCTGCTGCCTTGTCTTGTTTGTTTTTCTTTCACCTTGTTCCTTGCACATAATTTAGGTGCTTGCTTCCTGCAGCCTGCAGAGCACTCATCTTCTTTCCTGAACCCTGGTGCAATGTGACATTTTCAGCTCTGAAGGCGGCCTCCAGATTGTTCTATTTCTGGAACTGATACATTTTTAGTAGTCACATTTCCTTTTCTCCCCTCCTGATTTATTTCTCTCCTTGATTTCATTCCTCCACCCTCTTCTATATGACCTGCTTTTGTATGGGTGACATCTGTGGATGCAAGAAACCCTCAATGGCTTTGGTGCTTGGAAGCAGACATCTGTTTGTCAGGATCACAAGCCATATTCTCCATTAGAAGTACAAACTTACACTTCAGGCAAACAAAGTCTTTTCTCCCTTCAAGACAGGTAGAAGATGTCACATAGAGGCCAAAATAATTGTTCATTCTTTCTCCTTTCTTACCATTGACAACAAAAAATGGACTTATGGGAACTTTAACTCCCAGTAGAAATATTCCTATTAACTACTTTATTTTTATTACTCAAATATTTGTTGTTGTAGCATTTAAACTTGATCAGTCTCTTCTTTCAGCAACTCAGCAAACTCACTGAAGCAAAACTCAAATATGAGATCAAGGTCTCATATCTCAAACAAAACAGATCAAAGCTGAACTCCTAAGTTAGGTCACAGAAGATCCACTGCCATACTCAAACANTCCAAAACGAAAGGTCAACATTTTACTCTGCAGAAGTAACATCATTGCCATCAAGAGTTGTGATTTTGGACCTGATGTGAGTTTCTATGAAAAATTAGTTATTAATTTTATCATGAAAATTGTTTTTATTGAGATTACAATATGTTCTAAAAACTGTTTGCAATGATTCAGATGAGAAATTCAATGACTTTATGCAAAATTGGTATGTAAGAATTAAAATAAAATATTACAGTCAAACCCCAAAGAGAGAGAATTTAATGATACCAGGTGGAACTTGAGTTGAATTCATTTAAGCTAGAACCTCCTCTGCTGTAAGAATAATTTTTAAAGTATCCTGTCCTCTTAGCTCAACACTGTTAACTTGCACAAAGGTCATGCACCTTGCAAATCTCTATCAATTAAAATCTACTTTAGATCACAGCAGGTTTGAGCCGGTCAATTATCATTTTACCTCTCATTACTGAAATGTGCTACCTGTGTCTTCATTTATAATTCACATACATACTCTGAAATCTTGCTTTTTCCCTTTGGAAATCATTGCCTTTGCTGAGATAAACTCAGCCCTGATAGATAACAGCTCTGTTAGCATTTAGTAATCTAGATCAGATTATTAGATTAGGTCTGAACGTGCATTAGTATAATAAGACAGAAATCTATTTCAAATAGAGTGCAAACAAGCCCTACTTTAGAAAATAAATGAACACAACTCATCTTTGAGTACTCCATTCAGTAGAAAACAAAGATGATCTGCTGAGAAAGCCTGGAGGAGAATGTGATTTGTGGAATGGGCAGAGGTCCAGAAAACATTATATCTTGCTGGTCCTTTCCTCCTTTCTTTATAAGATCATCCCTGAGAGCCAACATCGACATATACACTAATTATAAACAAAAATAAGCTGCCTGAATTTTTGCTATCATGCTGGCAAAAGATCCTAACTCTGCTTTGAACACAGTATATAAATAGTGGTCCAACTTTTTCCGTTTTCTGGAGTCTTTCTTTCATAAATTTATGTAACAAAAAGACATGAATCTTACTCTAAGCCTTTCCCCAATACTGTTTCTAGGGGGTTTTTGCTTTGGGATCTCTCTGTACCATTCTATAATCTCTCCTGCCCCAAAGGGACTCTTCAACTCTTTATCCTTGCTCAAGTTAACAGGGCTCTGAGGATTTAGCAGAATAATTCTTCATCTCCAGGAAGGGCTCAATAGTTTCAAAATGTGATGACTTAACAACACACCTTTATCCACTGGCAAATTTCTTGCATTTCTCCCTCTCTTACACTAAAGCAGAAAATTCAGCTCTATCCATTCTAATTCCTAGATGCATTTTGCAGTTCTACAAACTACCAAGAGAGACTTCTGAGCTGCAGTGTCTTTGGCTGAGATGTATGACAGGGTTCTCCTCAACCCACTTTTTTTGGTTTATCATTGGGATTAGAGGTCTCCTATTCTTGTGTCTTGATTTCTCTGGGCAAGACTGTGGACACACTGTTAGAGATCTAGGAAAATTACAGCCAGGAAAATCATTCCCAGGATGGAGTTTCTCCTGTTCTCTCAGCTCCGTTCCCAAGCTGATAACGTGTCAGCTTTGCTAGGGAGATTTTCTCCCAGGATGATAATTTGGTCAAAATAGAATGGAATTAATAACATCAGATTAACACCTGGTGCCCACAGTGGGACTCATCCTGAAGTGCTGCCCCAGAGGCGTTTTCTCAATTATCCAATGA
>VZTT01063030.1:13053-29508 GCA_013400855.1 Buphagus erythrorhynchus | reverse complement strand
CTTCTCAAATCAGGTCAAAAGTGAATCAGATTTTATTATAATGAATAAATTTGAGAGACTTTGCTCACAGATTTCAGCTGAAGCATTTTACGCTGAAAAAAAGGACCACGAATCTAATATATACCTCNGTTTGTTTAAGACTACCTTAGTGTATAAAGAAAAATGCAGCATGGTATTAATAGTGACAATTTGGAACAGTGGCACGACTTGATTTAGGCTTTAATATTGCCACCACCTTTAGCCACAGATCTTTTATAACCTTATTTTTATTTCCTACCTGGAAGAATATTTAGTCCATGCTATCAAAATACAATAAAAATCCGAGTAAAAATAAGGGTGGGAGAGATATCACTGGGGAACATTTTAAGCTTCTAGACCANCTGGATGAACATTCATGGTCCTGGAGAAACAAAGGAAATTTCCAAAAATGGAAAATTCTTAAATCACTATGTACAATATCTGTTACAAAATCAGACTTTAGTTCTTACCCTACCCAACTCTCAAACGAGAGGGAGTGAGAATGCAATTTAAAGAGGGTGAAAATCCAATAAATCACTTTTTATAGTAGTCCAGGATATTACAACTTCACATTCACATTCTATGGTTATTTCAGGCCTGCCTCAGATTAAAAAAAGTCTGATTTTGAATTACTGTAATTAACTGCAAAAGCTTGCTGATTTGTTGATGCAAAATAATGTCAATCATTTTCATAAACTTGTTAGCAACTTTGTAAATAAATAGGAAAAAATGATACAAGAAACAGAAATTCACTCTTTGTCATGAGTTTGCTGGCATGCAGAGAAAGGTGTTGTAAGGACGGACATAAGCAAAAACCATGGTCCTGTCCTTGCCATCATTAGTGTAACATTCTCAAACAGTGAGCCATATCTTGTCACAGGGTGGCTGTGAAAGAGAATTTATTTTACATTTCACCCCAAAAATGTACTAAGTCTGGAAGGAAGGAGGAAAGGAAGGAAGGTGTGAAACACTGAGTTTGCTTAGAAGCAGAGTAGGTCAAAAAATAGTTTGGAAACAGGGGAGAAAGAACAGAAAAACCCCTCTTGAGCTGAAGAGCTGCAGGCACATGCCATTAATTTTAGCTATTAAAAAGTGCTGAAGTGTATTTTGAAAATCTTCACTCTTGCACAGATTTTTCTGAGAGTATCAATGGGACTTTTTCATTCCAGGGTACAAGCAGCGCAGTCTGGCCCTAAATTGAGAATATACAACCCATGAACATTACTGAAGTAGAAGTGCTGTTGACAGTAATTTCACTATCAGTGTTATGTATTTTCACCTTAAATGTCAGCCGCCCCTGCAGCACTACTGTGTGCATTACACGGTACTGCGTAACAGAAAAATCATATTCTGCAAACAATATTCAATCCAATTCTCCTTACTACTGGAAATCAGGAGGGAAAGAAGAATCATAACTCCCCCTAAAAGCAATGACCAATTTGCTACAGTAGGCAATGACACAACTGATGCAAAACTCGGCTCTTGGTCTGATCCTACAGAACAGAGAATTGCCCTGTTCATGTTTGAGGAAAGTTGAGTGGGATCAGGCTCTTTAATAGATTCAGCAACAGAGATAAATCAGAGCTGTAATCTCAAATGCAAATCATTTAAGTATTCATTGATACCTGTCTTGCAGCACCTGTAGAGGGAATGAAAAAGCTGATACAGGAATGGACTAAGAGTGATCTAAGACAGAGCACACAGGCACTGCCCAGGGCTGGGGCACAAATGCAGTTCTTGTTTTATACTTCTTTCAAGGTGCTAGCTATGTTTATTTTACCAGAACACTAAGGACACTGAGCTGTTATTCCTTCTATCAAGATGTCTTATTCAGCATTTGTAAAAGGCATATATTAATTATGGCATCTGACTTTACCAAATTGTAGCTATTGTGCAGTAATTTTATTCCAGGCTTGTTTTCTGGTTATTTTTTTTTTCTTCTATTAAAGGAAATTTGTTAACAAGGCACTAGAAAACAACATCTTCTGCCATCAAAAGGATCACCTTTTGTCACAAAGATCTTTATGAGCACTCTAAACACAACATGCAGCTCGAGCATAGGGGATCAAAAACCAGAGTACTGCTGCAAAGAAGCACAAAAGAGTCTGGGGCTCAATTCTACTTCTACTATGGTCAGCAACAGAGAGAATGAGTCATTTTTCTCTACTAAAAATGCTTCTAAACTGCAATCCCCATCTCACAGAGGTTTAAGTCAAATACTGGTCTAGAAGATAACACTACCTTGGATACGGATTCTCGCAGAAGGCAAGAGAGGATCAAGGCAAAACCATGTCAGTGGGCAACCTGAGTCTGGGTGGTTTCTTTGTTACAAAACATTAAAGCAGTAAGAATTTGACCATGCTTCCATCAATTTAAAATGTTCTGCGAGATAAATATTTTTAAGTTCTGTACAACAGGCCTTGTATTTAACAATGAATACATTTCAGGCTAATGTGCTGCCAAGCTCCAACTCTCTTTCTAGCAGCTGAATTCTTGGATAAAATCATTTTGCAGGGTATGAGCAATGCAGTTCTGAAAATAGCATCACTGCAAAATGAAAGATGGCAAGAACCTCTACAATGCTGATTTATTTCAATGAAATTTCATCTTTTATGATTAGTATTTATTTTTAAGTTTTCAGCTGAATTTTCATACTTAATAAAATGTAAATCTATAGAACTTGCTAATTCTGAGGCTCCAGCATAAATACCTAGGAGGAAACAAACAAAGAAATTGCCCATTCATAATTTACATCATAAAATATGTAAAATAGAAAAATGCTTTGTAGATCCAAATAATTTGCATTTATCATCACCACATTTACAGGGACATTAAAAAAATTAAAAAGAAAAAGAAAACCCACCACACAATCAAAAAAATCCCACCAAAACACCAAAATAAACACCACCAATCAACAAGGTGTTTCATACTTATTCTAAGTATGTTTCCACTAGACGAATGGATTGGAACAACACTAAAATATCAGTGGGTTTGAGCATCTTGCATAATGTTCAGCATTTAGACGTGTGCTGCTGAGAAAACACTAAGAGGTGATATTGCACTTCCCGGATTCTAAGTAGATTACATCTTTTGGCTTTCTTTCCAATTCACTGATATGAAGGTACACTTCAGCACTTTATTTTTTTCCTAATAGTGAACATTTTTAAATAGGTTGAGAAAAAAACAATTTCCCAATGAGAAAGAGCCTGATATTTTATTATCCATTAATACAGCAGTCTTTTCTAATTAACATCAGCAGCTAAACTCGCATTCTTCTGTCACAGACTTTAAGCTATAAATGGGATTTTATACATATGAGAGGTATCAAAATCCCTAAGTCTGACAGTAGAAACAGATGAAAAGAAAACCTCATAAATGTCATCTATCTACCTTTGGTCACTGGTGCCATACAGAAAGTGATGCTGAGATCAAGCCCAGCCACACTCTCAGCAGGACCTACACTTGTTAGGTCCATGTGCAGAAGCCAAAAATATGAATGTCCCAGTTGTGCAAGCCCTGATTCATATGACTCATATAGACTTCACTGAGTTGTCCTAATGACACCAAAACAGTAAAGATGATTCATGCAAGTAAAAAATGGGAATACACAACTTATTTTCTAAAAATGTCCTGTCTGCATACATATAGATATCTGCTCATATGTATACTATTTTTATCTGTGTATTATTTTTATCCACCAATGTTTTACACAATTTATACAAGTGGCAGATCTGTCTTGAATATAATATTTAATGCAATGCATACATATAGAACAAGTGACTGAGCAGGAAAAAATGTTAAAAGATAAAGGAAAGAGAAAAGGAGTGGCAGAGGAAAATTAGAGAGGGGATAAAGACATTAAGATATATATATATCTATATGATGTAGTAATTACAGAAACAGTCACATTGATTTTGAAAGACTTCATCTGTAGGTTTATAAAAATTAAAATATGCTTCGTTTGAGTGGGGTATTTTAATCAGTACAAACAGGTTTGTTATCATAAAGGAGAATGTGTATACTTATGTAGTACATTACTCTCTATCAGTAACAATATCAACACATGCTGTGCCAAAAGAATACTTCGGAATTACAAGATATACTTAAACTCAAAACTATCTGTCTTGATGCAGTACAAAGAAAAGAACAGAAATAAACTGAGTCCTCTGCTACCATTACCAGGCAACATACAAGCCTTGTATATTTATTCGTATGTTTATGTGAAGTCTGTACAGATGTGAATGATAAATAAATATATATGGCTACAAGAAATAAGTGCTTTGCATACTGTGATAGCAGCAGTGTGGTTATAGTGCCAGGAGTACTATATACAATAGTCTCATCTAGGTGCAAAATATCTGCTCTGTTGCAGGTGTTATTGAAGGACTTGGAGTTGCTGTGTTAAAAGTAAGAACATGGTATCTTGTACCAATAAACAGACCCCTAACACATGACACAATTAATATGATACATTTAAATGGAGTGCAATATGCATCAATCAGCAGCTAAGCCTTATAGCTCAGATCAAGACACAATTACTACTATACTTAAATAGTTTATTAAAGGACAGTCTTCAATATTTACAGTGAAATATTTCAACACTGGAAGCAAGAATGCAATACCACCTGCTCGGATTTTCAACGAAAAATTAATGCTACCATTTCATACAACATAAACCTGCACCTGAAATTCTCTATATTTTGCTGTGTAAACATATCAGGGCCTTTTTGCCATATCAGAAAATTAAAATTAATCAAATTACTGAGATTCTATCAAACAGGCATCACATAAACCTTCAGCATTTTATGCTAAGAATACTACATGCTTCTAAATTATTATATTGGTGATAGGGACTTCTGAATGTTTTAGTAAAAGCACATGTTAAAATATTTATTAATGCAGAAGAAACAGATGACTGAAGGAAAAGTGATTGCACAATAATGAGCTGTTGAAGAAATCATACACTCTATAGCCCTAAATATGCACAGTTTTCACACAACAGCTGGGAAATCCTGCTTCCTCAGATCAACTTTTTCACTAAGGGAAAAAATGGGACTGAAAGTAATGGGGAGAAAGTAGGTAGCTAAGCACATAATATCAGCAAACCTCCAGTTCTTCAATTATTCATATCCTTTCTTTCCTTTATTCTCCTCTCCCGCGTTTTTTTATTCCTATTTTTAATATTCTTAATATATAATATCTTTTCCATTAAGAGCATTTGCGTCACTTCTCTTTGTTCTTCCCCATTTGAAATTTTTAGCAAGAAATGAAACACTGCTGTCAAGTCTTAAAAAAGAATAGAAAAATTGTGTTCTCCTTCACCTGTTACATCACTACTTTTTGCTAAGCAGCTCTCCCTGCATCAACCTGTTGTGTGCTGCCTTCTAAACAAACTAAGCCTTGCCTGCACTTTGATTTCTTTTCAAAGGGGAAACACCACTATGAAGGAGGCACAGTCACTATAGATTGTTACTGCAATATTTCAATGGAATAACAATGACAAAAAAGAGAGACAACAGCAAGTAGATTGTGCAGAACATGGAAATGTTGATGACTAACATAGTATTCTGAATTATTTTATCATAGGTATAGTTATAATTAAAGTTATATGTTTCACTGTTGTCAATTTCTATTATCATGACTGTCAATAAAGGTAAATTCGGAAGGAAATTAGCAAAATTAGATGGGAGACAAAACCAGTTTTAAAAGAATATCACATATTCTTATGTAAAAAGCAATCTGGACTTCTATTTGAAATTATATATATTCATTTTATATTATATTCTTTTAATTTCACTGGGTTTCATTTTTCCTTCTCTTTTAAACCGAGAAAAGTCCATATAGAAGATAAATTGTAATTAGTTGTGTATGATAACCTTATCAGCTCAGTGAGAAACTGTAAATATCGGAGCTCATAAAACTGTAAATATGGGAGCTCAAACACAAGAAAACAATGAGTTAAAAAGCCCTGGGTTTGTATTTTGCTACACTTGCTTCTACATGGCACGTCTTTATAAACTGCAACACGAGAATGTTTTAAAAGGTAATTTTTCCTACAATGAAAGGCTGTATTTATTCAACTTAGAAGATACTAAGTGGTTATTCTACACTTATCTTTGTATTCCTTTCATTTAACAGTGCGAGCATCCCTTTGAGTCTTTCATAATGAAACCGATACTCAGAACTGAATCCAATTATAACAACCTACCAGCAGTACTAATTGGTGAAAATGCATTTCTGGTAATTACTGCAACGCATCCTTCTGCCCAGGATGAACGACACCAATAAATTCTACCCAGTGCTAAACAATAAGGAAAGACTACCATTAGCACTGTTTTTCTTATGTAAAATGCATTAAAGTGAGTCATCCACTTAAAAGTTACCTACTGGTAGCTTTAACCCAGATTCGGGGACTAAGGTAATGCTTCGAAAAAACAACCAAACAAAAACAATATAAAAATAATGAGGTGAGAGAGAAGAAAAATGAAGAAAACACGATCACATAGTGCTTTGCCGTGGATATTTTTTTTTTCCCTATCTGTAGGCGAATCTTTAATATGATGTATTGGCTTCCTTCTGCCTTTCTTTTATTGCATCATTATTATTTGATCTTTGCACTGCTCTGGGCAACACTTTCATGCTAATAATTCTGCAGCGCTTTCAAGATTTCTATCTCAGGGCCAGGCAAGGCGGCGAGCTGCGCGCACCGCGAGCATCCTTCAGCTCCCGCGAAGGTGTTTCTGAGAAGCACCGATCCGCAAGGCCGGGGCTGAAGGAAGCAGCTCTAGAGCTGTGTGGCTTTGGGCGAGCCAAAGCCCGTCCGGCGGGACCCAGGCGAGCCAAAGCCCGTCCGGCGGGACCCAGGCGAGCCCCGAGCGCGGCCCCGGCCCCGCGGGTGCGCTGGAGCCCGGCCGGGCAGGAGGCAGCCGCAGCTCGGGCTCGGAGCTCCCGGCCATGCCCGCTTCCCACGCCTGCAGAGGAAAGGCAACCAAATCCGCCTTCCGCGTGGATTTTAATAAAACTGCGAAAGTTTTCAGGTTTTTTTTTTTTTTTTAATAAACTGTGTTGGAGCTCCATCCAGGCTGGAATAACCTCTGTGGGAGGAAGGGGCGGACTCTGTGTAACTCGAAACTTTCTTCTCGACGAGGATGACCTGACGGGGTGTATTTGGGAGCCGCTCCGGAGCGGGATTCCCAGGCGAAGCCTTTACCTCAAAAGTCCCGCCGCCGGCCGTCACCGCAGCTTCCCCCTCCCGGCGACCGCCCCGGCGGGACTGTCAGCTACCCTGACTCTTTTCTAAGCAAAAGCTGCCCGAAACCTACAATTTTCCCCAGTCGTCACTTTCCGCCCGCTCTAACTTGATTTCCCTTTGTATTGTCGCTGTCCCTGGCGCCGAGGAGCGCCCCCGCCCCGGCCGTGCCCCCGCCCCGGACCCCCGGGCCCCGCTGGGACTTACGTGGTGGCCGAGGGGAAGGGTCCCTCCGAGGAGTGGTTCATCACCAGGGACTGGAAAAGTGTCAGGCTAAAGACCAGCAGCCAGCCAGCAGCCATCTTCCTGATCGAAGATCGATCCCCCTTCCCCAAGTCGGCGAGACGGCAATAATAATAAATTCAATTATCGTGTGTGGCGGTGCGGGGGGGGGCCGTGGTTCTTTAAAGCCTCCTCCGCTCCCCCCACCCGCCCCCTCGCAGGAGGCGCAGCCCAGAGATGCGCGGAAAAGCGGGAGCGCGGCCGAGGGTGGGGAGGAGGAGGAGGAGAGAGGATGGAGATCTGTGGGTGGAGTGGGGGAAGAGGCGAAACAGAGAAAAGAGAGAGAGCGAGAGATACTCCACTCTCTGCTACTCCAGCAGCAGCTCCAGCTCCATCTGATCCGCCGCCATCAGCGCTACTTTTGTAACAGATCCTACCCTGCGCGTGTGTGCGCGCGTCCTTCCCTGATTTATTCCACTGATTGCAGAGCAGAAAGAGGAGGAGAGAGGCAGGCGGGGTGGCGGCTCCGGGAAGAAGAGGAGGGAAGCAGGGGACGGAGTTGGCGACGGGCGGATCGCCGCGGGCTCCTGCCTTCCCCGGCGGCAGCGGCGAAAGTCGGGGCGGCAGCGGGGGCGGCGCGGGCCCTGCGGCGGCCGCGCTCCATACAAGGCGCCCGGCAACTCGCGGCNNNCCGGGGCCGCGCTGCCGCCGCCCCGCCCCGCCCCGCGCAGCCCGCACGCTATTTTTAAAACCGCTTCGTGCCTTATTTCAATTCCAGCCCCCTCCTCCCTTCTCGGCGGCAGCAGCAGCAGCCGCACACGGCCCGTGTGCCACCCAGTCTGGGCTGCGATTTAAATAGACTCTCCGTGGATGTGTCTATAAATGCCGCTGTCCCCCTGCCGCTGGAGCAGCGCTGCCCAGCCCCGCGGAGCCGCCTCCGGGAGCCCTGGGGCTTCGCCCCCGCCCCGCCGCAGCGCTGACCCGCGTACTCGTTTCACATCCCTCTGGAAATTCGGAGGGCGCATTCCCTCTCCCCTCCTTTCGTTTGCCCGTGTTCACTCACGCCAGTCTCTGTGGCAACTATATGCTCTCGGTATAAATGTAGAAAGTAATCCAGGGAAATATTTCTTAGCTTATTTGTTAAAGCAGTTAAAGGTTCAATGACAAATTTTATTTTCTTTTCGACTTTTCGGTTGGTTTTGTTTGTTTTTTCTTTGTATGTGCTTACATATTTATATTTTAATATATTTACTTAGTTCAACAGGTGAAAATGAAAGAGCAGACTCAGTATTCATTTTGTTTTCACGTCCTTTGTATTTAAGGATCACATCTTGAATATATTAACTCACAACAATTTCTATAAAACAGAAAAGTGCTCATCTCTATTTTAAAGGTGGCAAAGGGATCAAAACTGAGATGCACAAATGAAGAATTGAGTGCTCACATTGCCTGGGCTCAAAGCCAGCAGGATATTTCAGTGGCAATCTGTAAAGCATGCAGTCACTCATCTACATTGTTTCTGGATTGGAGCTGGCACTTGGGAGCTGGTGGGAAGAACTCCCAGTTGTCTTCACCTATCCACCTACCTCTAGGTACGTAGGATTCAGGGTTTGGATGCAAGTCTGAAATAGCATTTTCTAAAATGATTCTTCAGCCTTTAGACTCAAGCAGTCTGAAGAGTATCTATAGCTTTTGTAGGTTTCCATAGGCCTGACTGTTTTGCCACATGAAGTATATTTGGATACCCACCTGTAACTGCAGAGTACCTCTGCTTCCCCACAGGGATGTCAAGCGTCCAGCACCATCACGACCCTGTGGCACAAAAGTCCTGCTTCACATGAGACGTATCCTGAGGAGATCTAGGGTAGAAAGATGGTGAGGTGTGGATAAAAGTCTTGGAGAAATGCACAGAGGAAAGGGGCTGTAGATGTGAACTAGTACAGGTTGCTTTACTTACTAAAGTAATAAAGTAAATTTACTTAATAAATTATAAAGTAATTTACTTTGATAAAGCTCCTCATTCTTGGGCTCTCACACTAGGAGTAGCATTATCAGTATCAAGTTAACATCAATTCAGTTATGAACATGAATATTGAACAAAAATACTGATTCTGCTCCTTGATAGGACTCTGAAGTTTCGCTCAAGTTCATGCCTAAACTCTGCTGAGTTACCAGAAACCAGATGTTCCTCAGTTAGTTGTGCCCCAAAGCCCCTACAGTTTTGCAGTGGACAACAAAGTAAGGGATTAATACTGGAAACACCCCTCCAGAATAAATGGGAATGCCCCTGGATCCTTCCCTACCTGAAGGATTGAGCATATGCTCATTTCTTCTCCTCTCAGTAGGAAAGTTCTTGTTAAATTCCCAGCAGTGCTGCCCCCGACTCAGTTAGAGCAAGCTGTGGGCACTGAGCTGGGAAAGAGGTGTTCTCCCAGGGGAGAACCCTCTGGAGTGGGCAGACAGAAAAGTACTGACATGTTGGTGTGGGAAAGAGAGGGTGCAAGTAACTATGCAAACACACACAGAGGAAATGGTTTCAGTAGGTGAGAATAAGCAAGACCACTCTTAGTCACAAGTACCATTTCAATATAATGTAAAGGACACCAGAAGACCAGGGAGTGATAATATAAAATAATAAATAGATAAGTTTGGTTAAGGATACGTTGGATAACCTTGGATAAGGTTGCAGAGGAATGTTTCTTCCATCATTAGTATAATTTTATGTAGGCCTACACTTCTGATGCCTATAGAGCTTCTTAGGGCAATAATTATAGCTGCAAATAGTTCCAACAGCAGTAACACATGGCTAGCAATGGAACTGTGCAATGCATGGGTTGGTTGACACCCCACCTAGTACTGCAAGGTCTGGATTAATCAGTACTAATACACTGAACAACAGCTGAAAAGTTAAAAAGATTCTAGAGGAAATACTGCTATGATTTAATAAAGAAGTATTCAAAGCTTCCAATATACTGGGCTATTTACAACTATATAATTTTAACCCTCTGCAAGTTAATCCTACTGTGAAGAATGTAAGTGAATGTCTGTGGAGCTCACTGAAACTCAGGGATGAAAGAGAGAAGTTGTCCATATGTGACTCCAGCATGGAGCAGAAATACACAGGTTAGCTCCAAACAAGCTGGTTGAGGTGTGGAAGAGCAGCCAGGGGTGGAAAATGGAGCTTGATAAGAGATGTGGCATTCTGGGAAGGTCTGTGATAGACAACTCAAGATCAACCTGCAAGGTTTTCAGGATTTACAAATAAACTTGAACTGAAGCCCAGTTTTTGAGAAAAGGCGGAATCAAATAACAGTTTTCCTGTAAAATTAAGGCTGGAAGTCAGGTTTTGAAGTTTTGCCTTTTTTTGAATCTGAAACTCAGGAATCCATTGCCAGCCTGAAGCATGGGGAAGAGAAAGCAGGACTTATTCCATGAGCAATTTGTTATTTACTAATTACTCAGTCTTTGGTTCACCTAATTATTTATGGCCTATTTAATTTTCCAGGTATTTAGTAAAGATGAAGAATGTTTAGACATGGTGACTTCATCCTACAGCTGTGTATAGACATGAGTAATAGGCCTCAAATGAGTTCCCACTACCTTCAATGAGAAAGTGTATTTGACTTAAAACATAAAACTAGCAGATTTAAGTTTCTTGGTAAAGAATGTCTTCACCCCCCCCATAATGCAGAAAAAAGAAGCACAAATGTAGTTCCATCATGAAGTTTTAAAAAGCCACTAAAGTCACCTAAACAATCCATTTCTTTACATTTGGTGATTAAACTATTTTCATATAAAGTCACTGTTTTAAATACAGGGCTTGTACTTCACAGTAATATTGCAGAAATTCTTATAATTTATCTGCGTTGAGATTCCTAAAGATCTATTACAGCTGACAAGTCTTTTTCTTTAAGCACTTGAATGACAAACAACAAAAGTAAATCTTTCTTCATTCTTACCTCACTTTATTCGAAATTGATTGCCTGTCATATCTGACCGAGACCTTTCTGTGAAGGAGCACAGGTATGACAGGTATTAATATAATGAGGCATCTTACAGAAAGTTTGCTGTGTAGCTGTTTGGTGGGCTTGGCAGGGTTAGGCTTATGGTTGAACTCTTATCCTAAAGATCCTTTCCAACCTAAAAGATTCTGAGATTCTATCCTATGATTCTACTGAAAGTACTTGAAATCTTTCAACTGACCATGGTAGTCTGTATGTCACCAAAACACTCCTATTGCAAAACTACAAAATTTAATTTGCCTCAAAGGCTTCTTCTCAGTTCATTTAATCTGTAGCAAGAATTAATTCATGATCAAGCTTTTCTCTTTTATTTCAATTTCTGGATATATTATTTATGTTTTCATGTATTATTTACACCATAGCAAATCTAGCATAAAAGACAAAAGAGCAGGGCCCTCTGTCTCTTAACCACTTTTTAAAAATCCAAATTTATTACATTAGCACCAGAATCAAAGTTTTATTAATCTGGTTTTATGCTTGTATATAAACTCATTCTTCACTAATCATCATTTTCAGAAAAATCTTTGAAGCCAATGACAGGTTAAGACCCTACGTGCAGTGATTGCAGCACTTGTGTGAATAACTGGGACACAGTTAACAAGTGCATTAAGTGTCTTTTGTGGGAACATTATAGGCAATAAATCTATATTGCCTTTATTCTTGCCAGCCCTGATCAGCATTTTGCTAAGCACATTCCACCTTTGTGCTTGGTGTGATACATACTTTGCTGGATGGAACCCCCAAGTGTTACTGGGTTCAGCCAAAATGTGCTTGCTGAAATATGGCAAAAAGTGCATGTGTGACCCTGGAGAAAGGTGTAAAGCACAAGTCTGATGAGGAGCAGTTGAGGGAGCTGGGGATGTTTAGCCTGGAGAAAAGGAGGTTCAGGGGGGACCTTATCACTCTCTACAAGTGCCTGAGAAGAAGTAGTAGAAAGGTGAGGGTCCATCTCTTCTCACAAGTAACAATAGGACAAGCAGAAATGGCCTCAAGTTGCACCAGGGAAGATTAAGATGGGATATTAGAAAAAATTTCCTCATGGAAGGGGTTGTCAAGCACTGGAACAGGCTGCCCAGTGACATGGTTGAGTCACCATACCTGGAGGTATTTAAAAGATGTGTAGGTGTGGCACTTAGGGACATGGTTTAGTGGTGGACTTGGCAGTGCTGGGTTAGCAGTTGAACAATATAATCTTAGAAGTCTTTTCCAACCTAAATGATTCTGTGGTTCTGTAGTTCTATGATAATCAATGCCACATACTATTTTCATCCTAGCATAAAATATCTTCTTTATATCTGTATTTTACATAGGGAAGGAGGGAGTAATCTTGCTGAATAGCTCTCATTCTGTTTGTTGGTGCAAACTAGAGAGTGCAGACAGCCTGATCTCAATTTCTAATTTCAGGAGTGAAAATGCTGTTATTGAAGTCTGCACCAGATGGAAATGCAGGATCCAGCCTATTGCAAGTGAGATGAATTGTTTTGCATATTTTAATTTGATAAAATTTATATTGCAAAAATTTTGTGACCTACATCCAGCAGCAAGATAATCCACACTGTTTTGTTCTCACCCTTTCTTTTGTTCATATTTGAGTAAGCATGCTGGATCAGGTAGCAAAACTTTCACTATCTGATATGACTGTTTATGCTTTTCTTGTTATTGTCAGATTTGAGGAAAACATTCATTCTAATTCTAGTCATTAGAGCAAGGCTGTGTGCATTTTCACACTGGATATTTTTTTTATTTGCTTGGGTTTTTTGATACTGCAGTTAAACCAACAATAATTTTAGGATACTTTAATATTGAAACTTGGAGTCCAAAACAATCTCCCAGAGAATACCAAGAAAAATATTTTATAACAAAGTGCCAGTCTAAAACTTCTGGTACTGATTTTGCTTGGTGTAGAGTTGATTTTCTCCAGAGTAGCTAGTATGGAGCTTTGCTTTGAGGCTATTTTGAAAACAGTGTCGATAACACAGGGATGTTTTAGTTGTTGGTAAGCAGAGCTCTTACACAGTAGCACTATACAGAGATGGTAGTTTGGTTCTGAAATACTCTGTGTTCATTCTAATATCATTAATATGTTTCTGAGTTTCAAAGGAAAATTAATTTTTTTTTGTTCATTAATCACTGTGTAATATTTCACAGTATGATGTAAAAGTGCTTATTGTAAATCTCATATTGTTGTTGTGACACTATTCTCAGAAAACCATAAATGTCAGTCATCTTGCTGGAGAAAACCCTCAATTATAAATGTTAAACTGTGGTATGTTCTGAACTTGTGAAGAAATATGACTTCTAAGAGCAGTCTCATACAAATTACATATGTTTTATAAGCTTGAAATTGACACAATATTTCTGTACAACCTTGTGTATTTCTACCAAATCCCTAATCTATTTTAACCTAGTTTATTCCATCTCTTCCACTGACTTGAAGCATATACAGTTCTTCCTGGAAACAAACAAACAAAAATATATATACCCATATACATATATATTTCTTCTTTAACCTCATAAATCAGACAATTTTCCCCATTTTCTTCACCCACTGAGCTGCATTCTTATGCCAGTAAATGCATTTCTAAATGTAAGGATGGGCCTCTCCTGAAATCTGGTCTCTTGCGACTTTATAGGACTAAAAAAGAGATACCCCCAGAGAGGCACTCTGTGATGGCAACAGAATAATGATAGCAAACCACTATCAGCCAAATGAAATTAAGCCATCTCAGCATCTCATACTTACTTAATCTATCTAACCTAATTAACCAGGTGGTTACAAAAGATACATTCCAAAGTTATTGCTGAGATTTCACTGCAATATTCCTGTATAAGAATGGGTGCTGTGGTGCCATCCAGCCACAGATTTGGAAGTTTAACTGGGTAAGCTGAACCTTAGTAGGAAGGTTGTACTTGTCTCTCTTTTTTGTAGCACAGTTTTTGCTGTTGCTGTTCTGCATTTGGTGAGATACTCATGGACTGCCTACAAGAAAAGGGTTTCCCTTTTTTCTTACCTGGTCATAGTCAACGGGCATAGACCAGCACCTCCACAGATGGTTCATCCTATCCTGAAATATGGGTTGGTGAGATGGCATTGGTATCCTGTTTGATTTGCTTTATAAACTAGTAGTAAATACAAAAATAACTTAGAAGGAATACTGGGCAGGGGGATGGAGAGAAAATGTAAGAATGAAAGATTATAGAGCAAAAATAAGAAAAGAACAGGAAAGTAAATATCAAGAAGGAAGGTCGTGCATGTGGAAATAAAGACATGCATATTGTCTTCATTACATATTGTACAAGGAAGATAAAATTTTTAAAAGGAAATAGGTGAGGAAAAGTAAAGGGAATCGGGAAAACAGGAATATGAGGAAGAAAAAAATAATTAGGAAGATGAGAGAGTAAAGGGAAGAAAAACTATGTGCTGATCAGGAAGAGATGCCAGTAAGTAGGAGAGGTAAAAAAGAGGAAAAAGAGGAATGAGCTCACCAAGAGAGGTACAGTCTACTCATAGTGATGTGCACTTGTCCACTTCGTTTTAAAAGATGGCAAAAAGAATGGCAAAAAGAAGCCAAGTTCATTTTTCCAGGGGAGCACAGCATAGGCTGGCAAGGCTTTGCCATGTGCTGGGTCAGAGCCAGGTGGCCCTGGCTGGGGTCAGGCCCCATCGGATGTGCTTTGCCCCTAAGCACAGGTGGTTAGTTCAGGTCACAAAGGCCACGTAGCTCCTGGCATGGGAGCACAAGACCCAGCCCTTGCCTTCAGGGTGAAGGCACAGCTCCCTCCTGTGTAACACAGCTTACCTCAGTCTGAAAAATCAGCCTCTGATTTTACACCACACATTTGTGATTTGTGATCTGTGATTTGTATACCCAGAGTTTCTAATGAGAGAAGGTAGTGGGATAGATGGTAGACTTTATGCCAAGTAGCCTTAAGAAATAATAAAATAACAAATAAATATTTATAATATTCCTTCTTCAATAAAGCCTGAAGACAGATAAGTTCTCTCATCGCTTTCAAGATTTATTAAAAAAATTTTGTTCTTAAAAAATCCAATTTGACTTTTAAAGTGAAAAGTCAAAAGATAGAAGAATCTGTAGGTAAACTTTCACATCTAATCTGTCCGTGTCTCTATAATTCAAATGAAGGAACGGATTTAAAAGTTACTTTTCAAGCTTCTGCTCTCATTTCAGCAGCAAGTGAGATTTTTATGTTGTTCTATTTGAAAGGATAAAGTAAATTTTTTTGCATTTGCCCAGAGTATCTATATAGGTCTAATTCTTTCCAGAATCATGTGCCATTAAACTATATAATAATGTTGTAATTTATTTATATGGGTTAATGTCTCAACAGTCCAAACTTTTTCATGAGCCATAATATATCACTATGGTAATGTTAAGCTCCTTGTTATAATTGGGTCTGTACAGTCTGCCACTCCATGCAAAGCAACAAAGGGTAGCTCTGCACAAACCACTCCAAATGCTGGAATTAATTGTGTTGTAGACTTCATATTGCACTTGCAGATGTTTTTAATTACTGCTACTCTCTGTTTAATAGCTGTTTCCATAGTAACTATGGTTTTTTTTGAGAGGGTGTGAAGGGAAGTAAGTTGAGTAGTTGTTTTGTTTGTTGTTTTGGTTTTTTATCCCTTAAAAGGCAATCTGATTATATATCCACCTATATAAATATATATATTATATACATATACAATATATATATACATATATAATATGTATATTTATAAATACCCAAACCCTAAGCAATACAAGAAATGCAAGATAAACAAAAAGTAATGACATGGAGAAACATTAATGTTTTCAGAATATATCAAGCTACTTAAATGATCAATTACTTAAGTTAACAATCTGCTCTCACTTGATCCTTTTAAGTTAGTGATTTTTGGCACAATCTAGAAAGTCCAGAGAAGTCAGAGTGCATGCAGTGCAA
>VZTT01063028.1:0-11460 GCA_013400855.1 Buphagus erythrorhynchus | reverse complement strand
CTGTGCTCAGGGCCAGGGCAGCCCTTGGGGTGCTGCAGGAGGGACAGGAAGGCCCAACTTTGGTAAGAAGTTTCTTTTGCCAGGCGGTTTTTTGAGCTGCAGGCGGCCTCGTGCTCTCTGCATCCGTGTCTGAACCAATATTTACTCAGGGCTCTGTGTACTGGGATTGTCAGCAATCCCTGCAGTGAGAGCAGGGCTGGAGCCAGCATCAGCCCAGCTTAGCAGCTTCCCTTTGTTTACATATTTTTAAAAAATACTCCTGACTTCCAGACTGGGGAGAGGTGGCAGCGTGACAGCTCTGGTGAGCACAAGCCCTCCCTGCAGAAACCTGCCCACCCCAGAGGCTCTGCAGCCAAAAAATCCCCTCTGCAAGTGGGTGGGCAGCAGACCCCCAGCCTGGGCAGGCCTTGGCATCTCCCCAGCAAGTGACAAACCTGCTCTGGAAGTGACCAACCAAAGTCCAAAGCCTTGGTGCTCCCTAAGGGACTGGCAGCAAACTGCCATCAAAGGAGCCCTCAGGCTGCCACCACACTCAGGAGTGGAGGCTTTAAAATGAAGGCAGCTCTAGTTCAGTGCCAGAATTTTCCAGTTTTCCCGAAGGGTTTTATTTATGAAACTGTTCTAGGTACAGATTAACTTCCCCTGCCTCCTGTTGGTCATTAACTCTGGGAGAAGCTGACGTTTGAAGGGTTCATTGCTCAAGGAGAGGGGTGAGCACTGCACACGCTCCCGTTGTGCCTGTCCTGGTGTTTCCACAGAAACCAGATTTTAGGCAGCTCTTTATTCCCGTATGTCCTGCTCTGTGTGTCATACACAGACACCATGACTCCTCTTTGGGAAGGCAAAACCCCACTTCCAGCAGAGCTGAGCACGTGCCCTGCGCTCTTAATGAGACCAGCAGATTTCCTGAGGTGCTGGAAGATAAAGAGGTGACATAAGGAAGGTAAAGACCCTTGAAGTTACTGCTCAGGCTTGGAGCTGTGACCTACTTAGTTTGATTTCCTGCTCACGGTGACTTTTGCTAGCTACTTCAGGTGATGAGCTGAAAACCTCCTGCCTCAGAGGTGTGTGGAAGACTGGGAGTAGCTGTGACTGCTGGAAATAAACTGGACCTGAGATTTAGTTCTGAAATCTGTTTTCTGGGGTATTTAGCACCTTTCAAATGTTTCTCTGTTCTTGGGTCAGAGTTTCCCTGTTGGATTGTCCAGTGAGTAAATCCTTTCAGATTCTGCTGGTGCTCTGCCTTCCTGCTCCTTCCCTGGACTTTTCTCCTACAGCACTTTTCATTTCTTAACTCACAGTTCCTCGTCCCCCTTGACATTCCCCTGTTTGTTTGGCTTCACACACAGCCACATCCTGGGGCCAGGATCACGGACTGGGCACTCTCAGCCCATCTTCAGCCTCGCTGGGTTTATTAGGAAGGAAAACTTCACCTGGAATCCTTGGAGGGACGGGATGTGACAGGAAGCAATGGGAGTCAGCAGGTCAGCCCTGCAGCTCTGCTAAACCCGGGCTCGGGCTCAACTTAAACCTGATCCACAGCATCCCTGGGTATTCCTGAGACAGGGAGCACAGGTCTGTGGTTTGTATTTAGGTCCCTGTGACCCCTGCAGCCCCTTTGGAGCTGTGATTCCAGCGGGAGCTGCCCTGGGTCCCTGGGGATTGGGAGCTGATCCGGCTCTGCTGTTCCCTCCCTTCTCTGGGAAAAATGGACTGGGAGAGTTCAGGTCACTTTGAAAAGTCTCCTTTAAATAATAGTAATTAAATAATGTTCCAAAGCAAAATGTTCCTTTTAATCTAAATTATCTGTCCTAATCCTACCTCAACTCCCCTTATTTATTTTTTTAAATTGACCTCTTTGTTGCCTTTAAAAGTATGGGAGATCACTTTGGCAGTGATGTTTAATTCTCTTTTCTATCATATTTGGCTTGTTTTCCCATGGTTTCCTCACTGTTTGGCATTGTCAGGTTTATGTTCTGCAACTTTAAGATTTCAAATGTGATCGGGAATATTCCTGCTTTTCCCCGTGTTATGGAGGTGGCTGCAGGATATCAGTTTATAGAAAACTGGATTTATTTTATCATTCTCAGGATGGTGGTGATGGTCAGGAGCCACCCCTGTCGTTGTCACACAACACAATGGCACCAAAATTCTGGTTATTTGTATCATCACTCTCAGTGTCCCTGGGACTTAGAAAACTCTGAATTTTAACAACAAGCCTCTCCTGAGGCTTCCATGCAAAGCAGTGCAAATAAAGTTAATTAATATGATTAAGCCTTGATCATTCTGGTCCAAACTGTAACACCAAGGCTGGGACCAGGGTGTTCCAGCTGCTTCAGGAATGGTGTTCCCAGGTCTCTGTGGGATGTGGAGGTCCTTGGGGTCCCTGCTGGCAGCAGTTTTGTGTCCAGCTTGGGACAGAGGGGATCAGAGAAGCCCCTTTTGTGTCACAGGTTGTGTTAGTTGCCATTGTGGAAGGACAAATAACCCAGGATCCTGCCCTAAAAAAGGAAGGGCTTTTCAGGAACCCTTCCTGACAAACCTGGTCAGAAAACTCTTTAGAGAGAGGGAGGCCAACATTTCCCTACACAATCCCTTCCAATACTACAAAGTATTTGGGATTTTCCCCCTTAAATCCATGGCTGCTGTTCATCTCCCACTTCCCACAGGCAGGAACAGTTTTTCTCCAGTCTGTCCTCACTAGATTCAGCCAGGACGCATCCAAAGTCTTTTCTTTCATCCAAAACACTTACTAATTCCACTGAGGCCTTTTTTCCATGACTTTTTTTTTCCCCTGACCTCCAGGTATAACAGCTCTGATGCATTGGGAGGAAACTGGGATTTGGGAAAACAAGCTGTCCTTCATTTTCCTTGGAAATCAGCTGTTGTTGCAGCTCTCCCAGATCCCTGCTCCTTGGAATGTTTTGAAAAGCTCCTGTTCCCAAGGCATTCCCAGTCCTTGGGCTCACTTTTCATCTAGGAAGGTTTCAAGAGCTCTTGGTGCAGCTTTATGGGGACACTGAGCATTCTTTGCCTGCAAGATTTGGCTTCCCAGTTTGGAGACCTGGATGTGGAATGTGTTTGCTGTTGGAGGGATAGGGCAGGGAGGGACCTTCTGAGCCCAATCCTGCTGTCCACGTGTGGTCCAAGGATTCCTAAAGGCACAGAGCTCCCCCTTCAGCCCCCAGTGTATCCCTTCTATAAGCTGGGAGCTCTCAGAGTTACAAAGCTCCTTTTTAATTCCAGTTATATTTATTTTAGCCAGTTTTTTCCCCCAGCTGGTTTCATGCCAGCATTGTCTTTATGCTTAAATTGGCATCTTGGCTCTCTTGGTGCTTTTGTGTGTAGCAATCCAACCCCTTTGTTTTGGTAGGCAAAGCAAACTGAGACTTTCCTCTGTAAATCTTTCTTTCTCGTTTCCCTGCTTCTTGTCAAGGAAGCCTCTCAGCCATCCAGAATCATTCCCACACAAGTTATTTATGGAAAGCATCTCTGCACGACCACCTAAGTGCCATCACCTCTTAGGTAAAACCCAAGTGTTTCTAAATTCATTTGCTGAATGTTGGCAAAGGAGCTAAAAAGTCACAAACACCCAAGCAGAACAAGGAGGGAAGAGTTTGGCACAACTACATGGCAGGGTTATGATTTGACAAGGATCACAGAATCATGGAATCATGGAATGCTTTAAGTTGGAGGGACCTTAAAGCCCATCCAGTGCCACCCCTGCCATGGCAGGGACACCTTCCACTGTCCCAGGCTGCTCCAAGCCCCAGTGTCCAACCTGGCCTGGGACACTGCCAGGGATCCAGGGGCAGCCATAGCTGCTCTGGGCACCCTGTGCCAGGGCCTGCCCACCCTCCCAGGGAACAATTCCTTCCCAATATCCCATCTAAATGTTGCTGTTGGATCCTCACCCTGGATCCTGTGATCCCTGTGGGTCTCTGCTTTGATGTTCTGTTGGGAGCCTCCTCCAGTGGTCTGGCAAAGGAATCCCACCCAGCCCTGCCTGAGCCCCTGGCTCAGGAGGATGGAGGTGGAAGGAGTTTGGCAAAACCTCACTCTGCACCACAAAAATGTTGCTTAGAGATCTCCCAGCAGGAGTCTGGGTCTGTTTAGCTCCTGTGTGCTGATCTTTGATCAGGAACTAAGAATTGTTTTGGGGTTTTTTGTGGAAACTGAGTGCTTTTCATATTTCTTCACGGTCAGAGCTAAGGGTCCTCTTGACAGGGTTCCCACAAGACCAGAGGTGTTGTCCCTTCAGCCCTGAGTGCTCCCAGGGGGGTTTAACAGGCACACCCCAGGGAAGAGGAGCCAAAAGGGGCTCAGAGATGCTGCCATGACTTGATGTGCAAGAGCAGCAAAGCTGCCAAACCAAACCATGCCTCCTGCTGTCCTGCAGGCCCCAGAGAGGGACATTTCAAAGTACTTTTCATTTCAAAAGTCTGAAGCTCTTATTTGGGACAGGTCTGGGCTATAAAAGTTGATCTTTTCACAGGTTTGACACGTGGGGAGGGGATTTCTGAGGCCCAGACCTTGTCACCTTCCTTCTGAGGGGGCTGAGGGTGATGCTCAGAGCCAGGGATGAAATTCCTCCCTCTGAAGAGAGATTCTGGCTGGAGGGACAGGACAAGGGGGAATGGCTTTCACTGTCAGAGGGCAGGGATTGGTGGGATATTGGATGGGTGAGGGTGGGCAGGCCCTGGCACAGGGTGCCCAGAGCAGCTGTGGCTGCCCCTGGATCCCTGGCAGTGTCCAAGGCCAGGCTGGACATTGGGGCTTGGAGCAGCCTGGGACAGCAGAAGGTGTCCCTGCCATGGCAGGGGTGGCACTGGATGGGCTTTAAGGGCCCTTCCAACACCAAAGACCATTCCAGAGTTTTTTGAAAGGAGATGGGAAGGGAATCAGGGATCAAGGGGAAAAAAGGATTGTGGCAAGGCTTTGTTTGACTTGGAGTTCAGCCCACTGTGCTTCAGGACTTGGACCCCAGTCCCAAGTCCTGCCCCTGCCCCACCATTGTCCAGCCCCCTTTAGGCTGCCGGGGGATGGTGCTCAGGGTGCCCAGGGCTCCCTGCTCCCCTCTGGAGCCTCTCCCCATGGACGTGGTGCCAGGATCCATCCTCAGCACGAGCACACCCTGTCCCCAGGAGCAACCTTTGGATGGGGCAGAGGGTCTCCCGTGTGAGTGGAGGGGCTGGATCCCAGGAGAAATCGAGCACAAGGCTGAAGCAAACCCTGCTGTGAAGTCACAGTGGCCTCCTTCCTCCCGCAGACTCTGCATGAAAAGCGTTGGTGCCCCTAAACCGCAAACCCTAAACCCACAGTGCCTTCTCTGTGTGCCAAAGCTGCCCCATCCCCTCTGCCCTCCGCACCCCGTCCCTGGGCAGGGCAGAGGCTGTGCCCGGCCTGGGTGAGGCTGACTCAGCCGGCTCCAGCCATCCCCTGCCCAGGGAGCCGGGCTGGAGCATCTCCCCCACTCCTCCCGTCCCCCCGCACCGGCACCGGCGGCTGGAGCAAGACACGACCGGTCCCTGCATGTGCATCGCCTTTGTGTGCCGGGGATGAGCACGAACTGCTGCAGGGGAGCATTTCAACCAGAAAAACCATGCGGGGCTCGATTGTTCCCTGCATCCGTGGAAAATTACTCCTGTTCGCTCTCTCCTTAGCTCGAGCAGCTCCAAAACATGCGGGGAGGGGAGGGGGAGGAGGAGGAGGGAGGTGTCTGTGCCTTTGGGGTCGGAGCTGCTGCTTTTTTCTCTCTGTGCCGCTAAATGATTTATTCTGAAAGGCTCCTGCCTTGGTGTCACTGGGGCAAGCACAGCGATCAGAAAGCGTTTTGGGGCCAGCCGCTTGAATGTCGCTGGGAAAAGAATGGGAAGAAATGAGTCCCTGCCACGGCAGCGATGCGGCTCCATCCCCCATCCCTGCCCCCCTCCCTCCCCTGCCCATCTGGCACAAGGAAAAGCAGATGGGAGGGGTGGCCGCGTGCTGGTCCCACTCCCAAGGGGGCTGTGCTCCATCCCTGAGCTCCTCTGGAGCATCGGGGGCATTCCCTGGGCAGGGGAGGGCAGGAACGGACAGGGACACGAACAAGGACAGGGACAGGGACACTCAGTCCCCATCCTGCGGGCTCTGGGTCCATCTCTCTTCCCATGGCTCCCGTCCTCCAAGGCTGCCCGGGCTGTCCCTTCCCCAGGGGTTTGCTTTGCTGGGCTGCTCCGTTTTCCTTTCATTGCCTTTTTCAGACTTTGCCTTTTTAACCAGAATTTTTGGCTCGTTTGCTCGCCCACGTCCCCAATTCTTTTCCTTCCTCCTTTTACATTCCCTCCCTCTGCTCCCAGTGCTGCCCAGCTTTTCTCTTTACCTCCTGCTCTCACTCTCCTTTTATTTTATTGGTGGTCCTGCCAGCAACCTTCTGGAATATAAGAAAAGGAAAATCTCAGGGCTACACAGTTGAGAAGGTTCCCTTAGGAACTGAGGCTGGCTTGGCTGACTTTTTAACTCCCTTTTCTTAAATTCTTTTTAAACCATTCCTTCCGTCACCACTGCATTCCCAGCTGGATCCCTGGTGCTGTGGGACACACCCCAGCCCCAGCTGCACTGCAGGGATGTAGGTGGGAAAGCTCAGGGCAGAAACATTCCCAGGAGCTGGCTCTGTGCTGGGCCTGGTTTTGTCCCTAAAAACCAGGGAAAAACAGGTATTGAAGTTTGACTGAGCAGTTGCTGCCATAGCCAGGCACTTCCAAAGGAGGAAGGCAGAGGCTTGGCTGTAGAAGGGATGGAGCTAAAGGAATGGAGTCCCAGGCTAGGTGGGTTAAGGATGATTCCTGGTTGTGGGAATACAAACACTGGATCAATAATGATTCCTGGTTCTGGGTATGTGAAAGTGGATTACACATGATTCCTGGTTTTGGGAATATGAAAGTGGATCATGCACAGTTGTTCCTGGCTCCTACAACACTTTTTGCACCTGAGGGACTTGGGCTGAGCTTTTTTCCTTGTATTTTTGCTTTTCTAATTTGTTTTCTTCTGCTTTGAAATCCCTCTTGTGCCCCTGGTATCTCCAGAACTCAGTGAGAGGCTCTTCCCAAGGAGGTGGAACATCCCAGGTCCTCAGCTGGGGCTGCTTGTGGGATGTGACAGGAGCCACCTGACTGCCTTGGCGATTTCCTTCACTCAAATTCAGCTTTGTTGCAAAATCCTGACTCTGCCAGTGACCAAAGGTAGGAGGAATTGTAGAATCATGGAATGTCCTGAGCTGGGACACACCCACAAAGATCATCCAAGCAGCTGGAGGCATCTCCTTGTACAACCAGGGAGCTGCTCCTGACATTCCTCTGTATTTGTTCACCCTTTTTTCCCCAAAACCTTGAGCTTTGAGCTTTCTCTGCAGTGGCCAGGCCTGGTCAGGCCAGCGGGAAGTGGTGTTGAAAATGTTTTATTTCAAGTTCTTTAAAGCATTTGTGAAACTGCTGCTGAGCTGGAGGAGCTCTGCAGTGACCTCCCCTCCCTCCTGCCTTTGAATTTCTCACTTCGTTCTTTTCCCTGTTAGTGGGGAGCTGCTCTATGTAGTGGCTGGTGAATTCCTCATCAAAGGCATCTCCAGCAGCAGGTCCTGTGGCTCCTGGGGTCCCAGTTCCCTGGTTTGCTCTGGAGTGGTGGTGTGGGGAGCCAGGCTCAGCTGAGCTCTCTCCAAGCCAATCTCTTTCCCAGCAGTCTCTCACTGCAGCCTCCCTGTGCCCTCCCCACAAACCCAGCAGCCTCTCCCTCCTCACTTTTGGAAATTCTTCCACCCAGGAATCAAGAATCATGAACTGAGCTTATGGGACCAGTTAGTTCCAGGATTGGAGCAATCCCACTGCATTTTTTCCATGTGAATAATACCAGAAATCTCTTTTTGGACACACGTTGTGTCCCACCATGGGCACTGTTACACTGAGAGGGGTGAGCAGGGCAGGGAAACCTCAGCAAAACTGAGAAGGGTTCCCCTGGCAATGGGTGGGGTGGAACTGTGTAAATCCAGAGTCATTCTGTCAGTTCCACCGGAGTCAGAGCAGTGTCTGTGTCACCAACACCACAGCCTTGACACTTTTCCATGTGGGATTCCAGCCTGAAGGACACAGGACACTGAAGCAATAGGGAATTTCATGGCACTGACCTTCACGCCAAGAGGCAGAACTCAGGGTAGGAGCAAAAAGAGCAGCTGGAGGTTGGATCTAGGCTGGATCCTCCCATCCTGTGCCCAGGAGTTTATTCCCTGTTTTCTTGTTGCACCTCCACCATTGCCTCACTTAGTTTTTAAGTCCCCTTCCCTTTGCATATCTTTGTATCCCATGTTGGCAGAAGTTCCTCGACTTTCCCACTTGTGCCATTTTCTGGCCTGTTTATGTCCCATAAATCAAGTCAGTGATGAGCTTGGCATGGGATTGGGAAGATTTTCACACGGGATCCTTTTCTCCCCTTTAATTAAACATTACAGGTTCCTCTTGAATCCTCCTCCTGTGAAACTTTTATGAAAAGCCTTAACAGAGTAATTTATGGGGAAGCTGTTTTGATGTGCAGATCTGGGCCCAGCTGTAACCTTGTACACAATTCCTGAGCTCCTGTAAATCATCTGCCTTGGCTGGATCTGCCCTGGAACTGGGAGTCAGGGGGTAAGGCTGGGCTGGGCAGAAAAGTGACCAACTTGCCCAGCTTTGGGCTCTGGAGTCTGAATTTGGGCTCTCAAGTATTAATTAGGGCTCCAGAGTCTGATTTCACAGATCCTTCCTCCAGGTGGGTTTTAAACCCTTTCCCAAAGTACAGAACACTTGGCTCCAGCCACATCCCACAGCAATGAGATCCATGAGTCTCTTACAGGTCTGCAGGCACTGAACTCTCTGGGACAGGGACAGGAGCCCAGGAAGGGCTGGAGCTGTGTCAGGGCTTGGGATGGAGCTCAGGGAAAGGTTCTTCCCCCCGAGGGTGCTGGGCACTGCCCAGGCTCCCCAGGGATGGTCCCGGCCCCAAGGCTGCCAGAGCTCCAGGAGCGTTTGGACAGCGCTCTCAGGGATGCTCAGGGTGGGATTGTTGGGGGGTCTGTGCAGGGACAGGGGCTGCACTGATCATCCCTTCCAGCTCAGGATATTCCAGGATTCTATGAAGAGACCTCTGCTGGATTTCAACCTGTGGCTTTCCAGTTACATCTGGACCCAAATTTCTGTGCTTTGTGGATTAGAGGCAAACTGTTCCTTCTCCAGAGCTCCCTGGTGTTGTTGTTTCTCTTCCAAGCTGACATTTCCCTCTCTTCAGCCTTTCCTCCTGAGGAAGCTTTGCTATTTGCACCATTTGCTCCTGTGCCCTTCCCTTTTTCTTGCTTTTCTCTCCCTTTCTGAGGTGACCAAGAGCTGCAGGCNCCTGGGAGGGGGGATTTTCCCATAGGAGTGGAAGAGGCTGATGTAGGGCCTGTGTCACACTGGCAGTGTCCCTGCACCTTGTCCCACCCAGGGACATGGGAATGGGGGACAAAAATGGGAAAGGAAATTCCTCCAGTTCCCTTGGGCATAGCAGAAGTTATCCCATGTGATGGTGTCTTGAGCAACCCCAAATTTCACCTCCTGTCCTGCTGCTGCCCTGTCCCAGGACAAATCCCACATTGCTGGGATTTGGTTCCAGCAGTTCCCAACAGGCACAAGATGCCCTCTGAGGGTGCCCAAATTTGTTTTTTGATAAAACCCCAAAATGCTAACACATGTATAAGATCTGTTCTGCAGAGCCAGCCCATGTCCAATCCCACTGTGGGTGTCACATCCTTCCCTGCCCTTTTCCACATCAAGTTTTTTCTCCTGTTATTCCCACTGCTCTGCCTACTTCATCCTATTTATAGAGCGCCTTTCATTGGAGTCTCCAGGCTTTTAACCTTTATTCTTGGAATATTATTCACTTCTTGGACCTGCCATGGAGCAATTACTCAGCCAGGCTCCTCCCCAGCCTGAGTGTAAAAGGAATTCCCACGGGGCAGCTCAGGGCGTAGAGCTCCCCGTGGCCAAAATCTTCCTTGTGCCACAGCCTGTCCTGGCATGTCCTGGGTTCCCAGCCTGGCTCTGCTGCTCATTCACCTGCAGAGAGGCTTTGATGCTTCTCTGGTGAGATCATTCACCTCCCAGTGCAGGAGCAAAACACTCCCAGTGGCATTCTGATGCCGCTTTCTCCAGGTTTCTTCCTCATTCTCCAGGTTTCTTCCTCATTCTCTTCTCATCACCTGCTGGGCCACCACAGTGTCTGTCTGGGAGCATTCCAAAAACGTGTGGATGTGGCACTTGGGGATGTGGCTCAGTGGTGGCCATGGTGGTGGGTTGATGGTTGGACTTGATCTTAAAAATCTTTTCCCACCTTGATGATTCCATGATTCTCTGTTCCTGCTTGCTGTAGGACAGAAGATCCCAATGGTGAAGATCCCAGAAATCTGCAAACCAGATCCCAGCAATTTGGGGGGGGGGGGTTGTCCCCCAGCTGGGGATGGTTTCTGTGAGTATGAAAAGGGGGAATTGCCCCTTCTCCCCTAGAATTCCTACAGCACCTTCCTGGCATTGTGCAGGGTGGGAATAACCAGCAGGTTGTTGGAGATGAGTGTTAAAAAAGGTGTTAAATCTCCCTGGCTTGGGTGGTGTGTGAAATCCACCAACACCACAAGGGGCTGGTGGAGGTGGAGAGGTCTCATGTCCCACTTCTCTGCAGGGCAGAGGTGGGTGGAAGGGAGGTCTCCTCTCCCTCTCCCTCTCCCTCTCCTCTTGAAATCCTTGGATATCTAGAACAGGAAACCACCTGCAGCACTGCAGGGACCCGAGGCTGGCTCAGGGACTGAGACCTGCAGGACCTGGCTCCTCCCTTAGCCTGGCAGATGTGGAGTTTGGATTTGGGGGATGCTGATGCCTGAGACTCCTGCAGCATTTCCTATGGAAAAACCTCCTCGTGGGTTTCAGTGTCTCATTTGGGGCCTGGCTTGGGACTCAAGGAGGGAATTCTTTCAGGCTATGGTGGATATTTCAGTGAAACAGTCAAAGAAAACAGCAAAAGGACTCAGCTGGTTTTGGTTTGGTCCCCCCCCTCAGCTGAGGCAGGCTGGGCACAAGTGGGGAGAGGAGGAGGGAATGGGGGAATGTGGGTAGTGGTGCTTAGACACTGATCTTGGAGCTGTGTTGGGAACTTAATGTCCCTTAATGTCCCTTAAAGAGTTTCACTGGAGCCCAGAGGCACCACTCGAGAGCAGCTGAGCCAAAGTGGGGCTGGGAGAGGACACGGAGCTCCTGCCAAACCCCCTGCAACTTCTCTGCCTCCATTTCCTTCCCAGGACAGAGCTATAGCTGGATCCAGGTCCTTGCCCCTCTCGTTGGGATCTACAAAGTCATGGAATCTTCACTGGTAACTTGAGGAGTGCCACAACGAGAGATCACAGGAACCAAAGTGGTTTGGGCTGGAAGGGAC
>VZTT01063027.1:8931-37945 GCA_013400855.1 Buphagus erythrorhynchus | reverse complement strand
ATATTTGTAAAAAACAAAGAGATCTCTGAGGTTTAGAATGGTGTATGAAGTCTGTCAATAGCTAGGATTATATGGCTACTGAGGAAAAACAGCAAGCAAGTTTTAAGTTCCAAATTCATACCACTGCTATGGCAGGATGTAGTCTTTTCTGTTGGAACAGAATTCAGTTTATTATGCTTGACCATAATACTTTCATTAAACTGCTTTCTTGCAACTGTAGATGTGAATGTTTCACTTTAAATACATTCTTCTGGTCTCCCAGAAAGTAATGGAACTATTTCATTGTTTAAGTGCCTGTGTGTTTACAGCCTAAAATTTCACACAAGACCACCTTCTGTATAGATAAAAGGCATAATAGAATACACAATAAAATGGAATGAAAGCATGAAGTTGTTTCAAAGTCAATTACAAAGTCTTTAAGATCATCTGCACATTCAGATGCATCCAGGAGACAATGCTCTAATGCATTAAATCTTCTCATTCTATGACCATCAGGCAGCAACATACATTTTTTCTACAGCTTCTGTTAAGGTTACCTGCTGTCCTCATGCTTGAAGAAGTTAGACCAGAAAATCTACTGATACATTTACCCACGACAAATAAACAAACAAACCCCACAGGCCTTCCTTCAGCTGAAGAAGAAAAAGCATATGCATTCTAGTGACACAACAGCATAAGCTTCAGTTCATGTAATTGGATGGGGGTGTACATGAAGATCTTGTGAGTGCCTGGGTTACAGTCTCCCCAAGACATTTTGATAATGTAATTCAGACCAGGGCTGTGCATTCCAAAAGCAAAATAAATTACTCTTTTTTAGTTGTTTTCATGACTACCAGGGACCATTTCTAGTGGGGATGGTTTTTTCTACCCAGATAAAGTATGAATTGCATTAGAGACTTTAAAATTAATCTCAATTTCCCTTCAATTTGGTGACAGAATTTTAACAAGTTGCTTCCAGAAACCCTTGAAAGCTTCCCTCACCATCTCATTCTGTTAAAAACTTAGATATATCCCTGCAAGTACTATGGAATTTAAAACACTGTTATAAGCATTTTTAAATTGGTTTTGGTACGTCACCACTATTAAAATTTCTATTAGTTTTTTTATTATATGTAATTCCCCTGTAGCACCATGGAGTTGCCTAATAACAAATTTACTCTTCTCTATTATAGGTTGTATGGGATAAAGTTGAGAACAGTAATGTAATATAAAACTCTCTGTTCAGTTTGTTGCAACTTTCTCAAAAGTTTTTTTATTTGCTGCTGTTGTTGGTTTTGCTTAAATTTTCACACTTATCTGTACCATACTTCATAGATGCTTTTTTGTTAACCATTCTAACTTTAATGTTGTGGATAACAGACCCCTGTGAAAGTTGCAGCTTTCAGAAAGTTGTTCTCATTCAGGTTCAATGCATAAAGTTTTTTAGCATAGTATGTAAATTCTTCCTCTCCAAGGCCACTCCTTTTCATGACTTTCAGGTAAAACATGTCTTCTTCCAAGCTCCAAACAGACCAGAAAATCCCTAGTTTAGTCTCCTATGCCAGCATATTTCCATTAGGTTTTTTTCAGTTTCTATTTCAGAGGGAAATGAGGCAGATGATCTGTGTCAGGGGAAATTTGTTGTAGATAGCAGTATGTTTGGGGTGTTCTGTAAAAGTCTACAGAGATCTCATGTTCTTAAATTGAAAGGTTTGCTATTTGAGTAGTTAAGTATTTCTCATTTTTGCTCAGACTAGTGTAAAAACCAATTTGAAGAGAATAATTTTTTCAGTTATGAGCTAACACCAAAAATATTTAGTGCTTTGTTTCAGGTTAGTGCAGGAACAGCACTCATGTTTAGTTTATGAAGGCTGAATTATTGTAGCAACCTCTTCACATTTCTTTATAGTACTAATAAATATAAGGGATTCTACTGTGGAAGGGCTATCATGCTGGCTGTGGTGAGGATAAATCTGGTTAGTGGGAAAAAAAGGTCTACAGCATAGATTGGCTCATAATTAGAATAGAAAAATACTCAAGGAAAAGACAATGCAGGAACAAGAGTTATATACTGACCAGAGACTTTTGATGAAAGTTTAAAAACTTGTAAGAGAAAAGAAAACTCATTGTTATGCTGGAAAATAAAATGGTGGCAGGTTTATGATGTTGGGGTAATAATCTTCCTGTGGGTAAAAGAATTTCAGATGCTAGTAAACTGGGAAGTAAAGGCAAAAAATATACTTCCAAAGCACACACGTTTTGGTGTCATTAAAAATACAATATTTGTAAAGCAGATATAAAATATTTCATATGTGAGTGGACCAAGAAAGAGCTAACAGAGCAATTATAGCTGGACTGGAAGATTTGAAGGAGGAGGAGAGTATTCTTGGTAAAGCTTGAAAATAAAAGAAAGAGGAAGTCAAGTGTAAGGGAAATCAGATATTATTTTTTCCTGGTCTCTCGCCAAATACCCCATTGAAGAGGCAGACCTTTATTCCAGTAAAGAAAGTATTCTTGCCAAAAATGTGGAGGTGGCTACTTTGCTCCCAGCCAAGCTGAGAATGAATTATGAAAATAAAACTTACATCTACTGGGACCTTCAGTCGTCTGCTACAACATGTTGAAAGTGACTTAATTCAGGAAGATCTGGATTCTAGCTCAGGCTCAGAGGGAACTTGAGGGCTTTATGGCTTCCTTTTTTTCTATCAAGTTTTATAGCCCATATTTGTAGTAAAATAATGTTGTTTGAAGTTTGTATGTTTCATGGGAGTGGTGCCTTGAAGAAGTTATTTCAGTTAAATGGCACCAGATGGAGTGTTTAGTTTGTGACAGGATTCCACTGTTTAGCTTGAAATTATGTTCTTTATTTGATGGCTTTATGGTATCAACAGCTATTCTAATGGCATATATATTCTTGCTCTGCCCCTTGGAAAAATGGGATAAAATGCATCTTGAATCAATTTAGGGAGGAAAAAAGCTATGGTTAGATAATAACATAGAGGATTTTCTTTGAGGTTTCATAACTTCATATCAGAGTATGAATTAATTTTCAGTTCAAAAGTATGCCTTGGTTCTCTTTGGACTATATGAAAATCTCCAGATACCTAGTTAGGACTGAATAAATCCTCAGAAGCAACAATAATAATTAATATTAATATGAGAGTAAAAATATTTATTTACAAATATTGGGAGTCAGCACTTAATTTTAATTTTAATTTTTTTTTAATTTGCCACCTTTCTTTATGCTGGTATCATCTGTATTTTAGATCCTCCACTTTGCAACAAAAATAAAATCCCAAAGAAGACAGGAAGAAGCTTATCAGTATTAAATTGCAGGACAATGAGATTGCTACTAATTGTGACACTGACTTTTAACAACTCATTGTCTAAAAGTAATGGGTGAGAGAGAGAGAAGGCAGATATGGAATGGAAATTACCATAGAATAGAAATGAAAAATGTGTCACAAGTTATTTTAGGAGTGAGAGGTCATCTGTATAAGGGGGCAGCCCTTCAGAAACAGAAAGCACAGCCATAAAAATGACAGTGTAAGTGATTTTATCTTCCTTGAAGGACACTGGGCTCCTCAGCCCACAGATTTTTGTACTGGTAAAGACTCTGAAGTGGGAAGACAAACATGCAGGAGATTTTATCTTCCCTAGGAAAAAACCAAAGGATCTGAGGACTTCTGGTAATAAGAAACACTGAATATAAGACAGAAATCAGATTTCTTGTTTTGTGTGCATTAGTCGATACACTTTTGAAATTCTTGCACTGTCTAGAGAGGTTATATGCTAAATAAAAGGGGGAGGGAAAATGAAAAAAAAAAAAAGTAAAGAAATATTTTAAACTTTTAAATTATCTCCTGTTGTTAATATTAAAGCCAATCCAGTCACAGGTCATTGAGACATCACGAGCACATGAACAGGTAGAAAGAGTTTGACAGAAAAGTGGATGGGAAGGTTTGAGACATCTCATGTCCTGGTTCTGACCAGGGCAGCATTCATTTTGTCAGTAGCCAGGAGAGGCATGGCTAGGACAAGGAGGTTGTTTTATACCACCTCAGGCCATGTGCAGGGGGCAGGAGGGGAAGGAGTCCCTCCTGGTCAGGAAGGGTGGAGTAGGCACTCAGGTATTGCTGGGCTCTGCACAGTGAACCCTCCTGTGTGAACTGTTCCCTTCTCTTGTACACTCTGTTATTAGTATCGTCACTGTCACTTTTCGTTTCTTTTTCCATTGTTGTTTCCAGTAAACTCTTCTTATCTTAACCTGTGATCTTTACCTTACTCCAATTCTCCTCTCCAGCCCACTGCAGGGAGGAGGGGGAAGGGGAATGGAAAGGGGAAGTGAGCAAGTGATGCATGGTTTGGAGTTTCAGTGGGAGCATTAAATTGGGGAACACCATTCCTGTACCACAACATCTCATCACTTATTTTAGAATCTAGGAGAGTTAGATTATAGAACACTTCAGCTCAGCTGGTCAAAGCATGGGGCTAATAACACCAAGGTTGTGGGTTCAATCCCTGTATGGTCTATTCACTTAAGAGTTGGACTTGATGATCCTTGTATGTCCCTTCCAACTCAGAATAATCTGTGAATCCCAAGTATGGGTCCATGCAGTACAAGGATTTAGCTTCTCAGACACTTTAGAAATCTTCTGGTCCTAGCTGTCTCTAGGTAGTGTGCCTAAATCACTTTTAAAATTGAGAGAAGGCACTCAGACATTCCTCAAAGTTTTGTTCCAAGTCAGTCACATCTTTTGTAACCAGAAACACTTTGAGACCAAGAGGAAATTCTGGAATACTCACATACTCCCTAAAGTAGAACTCTTCTGCAAGAAAATCACAGACTCCTGCCAGAGCTCTGTTCAGATTTCCAGCTTCATTTGAGGTGTGGTACAGTGCAGAAATTATGATTCATAGGAATTCCTTCATACATTTTAAATATGTAGCAAAATTGTATGAACAGTCAACTCATGCCAGTTTTTTCAGGAACGGAGATATTAAAGAGACATTGTAATGTATATTATTTTTTCGATAAAATGATTTAAAATATATCCATTATTATTAATGGCTTATTCATAACTTTCTCAAACAGGTATTCATTTTTATATTTTCATTAGCTGAAAAGAAATAAATAGCAACACTGTCTATGAAAACTAGAATGAACTAATGCTGTTAAGAACTAACAAGAAAACTATTAACTTTATGAAGGAATTGCTACTGCTATAGTCACTTTGAAAAATGGCAGATAAATAATCACATTTATGACAAGAATATAGAGATCAAGACATTTCTAATTTCCCCCACCTCAACTCTAGCAGTTTTAGTGTTCTGTAAAGACCAAGGCCAATCTGTTGTTTTCAGTCTGGTTCTCCCTACATATCTGTAAAAAACAAACAAAAAGAATCAACCAACCAGCCAAACAAACAAAACTACAAGCAAGCAAATAAACCAACAAAATCCACAACAAAACAAAAACCAAACACACCCAAAGCCCAAACAAACAAGAAAAATAATACCCCACAAAACAAAAACCCAAAACAAACAAAAAACCCTACCAAAACCAAATTTAACAAGACTACCCAAAAAAGCAAGCTGATGAAAATCTCTGAAGTATCAGCAAAGAAACCCCCTGGTTTCAGTAATCTCATTTAGGTAGTCATAATTTTAAATATATTTGATTCATTTGCTGCTCCTCTTTCCAGCAATGTCTTGACTTTTTTTTTAAGAGATGGGTCTTTATAAAGCATAGCAGAATCCTTCTTCACTGAAATGTTATGACAAAGGATCTCTGTGGATGTGATGATTAAACAGTTGAGCAAATGCCCGTTCTTGAATTGTTGATCAGCTGAAGTGTTCATTGCACTGATCGCCGTTCACACCATGAGTTGTGTGACATTCCTTGTCTCTGCCATGCCCAGTTGTGGACACCACTTACTCTTCAGCTCAGGGACACTCAGGCAGTTTTCCCTTTCAATCACAGTCACAGAGCATTTGTTTGAAATGCCTAGTGAGCCATAAATCAGTAACAACCCCACACTCCACATCTGGAAGATCATCTAGATCAATAAACCTTTCAGCTATTCTAGAGGAAAAGACTTACTTTTCCTAAGAGTTATCTGCATGAGAACATTATACTGGCATACATAGTTTTGCTTTTGAATGTTATTGTGACTTTTCCCACTATTTATTCTGGTTTTTTATTTCTTTAATTTTCACAATCCTGTCATAGCCTAATCTTTCTGCTAGATCTGTGTTCATGTGTCTTGTAGTGTTTTCATCTCTTTATATCCTTGAAACTTTGTGAAATATCTGAATTTGCATTTGAGAAAAGATTTTTCATTTTTTGGTACTGTAATGAAGGCCTCAGAGAGGTTCTTTACTGTCAAATACAGTACATGTTTTATTAGCACTTATGTAATGATAGTTCATACAAAAATGTATATATTTCTATATAAATATATATCATGCATATAAATGAAAACAGTGGAAGTGGAACAAATAACACTGCTTACTCTTTACTATTTCATCCTTTAATAGCTCAGCTGTTTTCTCTTTTTTCTTATAAGTAATCACCTTTCCCATCTGAAACAAATTAACTCCTGGGGAGGATATGTTCTGAGAGCTTTCATATGGTCCTTGTTACCAGGGAAACTACTTCTTTTGTCAGTATGTGTTCTGAAGCTCACGGATTGTGTAGATTGCTTTGTAACATCAGATGACAAGAGACAGCAAGGGCCAACTAGTTTGCATGTGGTTTCTGAGCAAAAAAAATAATTAGAGACTCTCACAACATCAGCCAACATTACTTATCCTGGACAGCTCTTCAAAACAGAGGTGTGCAAAATAGTGGTTTATCTATGTATTCAGCTTCCTGCAGGTCGGTGAAACAAATATTGTCCTGGGGGCAGGTGGGTGGGGGATGCAGTGCTGAGCATCTGTCAGTGCTGGGGAGTCCTCTGCTGGGGACAGAGTGTGGGGCGACTGCTGGACACTGCAGGGTCCAGGTTTAAGAGTTCTGGAATAAGCTGCCAGAGGAAAACACTTCCCCTTGAGCAGGTTCTTCCTGGGTAGGTGTATCTCGTTTTGAAAGTCGTTTGTAACACTTACTTTGTTTTTGTCACTACACTGTGTGTAATTTTCAAAATTATTAAGCCTAAGGCTTCCAATTTCTAATGGAATATAATACCTGAGAGCCTATCCTTCTGATGAAAAATGTGAGGGTTTTGAAAAGATAGTCTGGTTTTTTTATTTTCAGCAAACAAAACCAACAGGTACAGAGGAGAAGAAAAGCAAAGCAATGCAGGTACCTCGTGATAATTACTGCTGTTTCAGAAGCTTCTCTGATTTGCATTTTTAATCTGTAATGAGCTCAATGTCCACATTGGATTGTGGGAGGTATTGGATTTGAAGTGACTAGCGAGCAGGATACAGAGTTGAGCCAATAATGAGAAATATCCGTGCCATTAACAGCTTCTGAGATCTCAGCAAGGCTTCTGTTTTCAAAAGTCTGTTAATAACAAGGCTCAGGGTATGTCTTATGTCTTTACCAGTCTGCTTTTTTAACCATGTTACTATGTCTAACATTTTATCCACAGGAGCTGGTTTGTTTTAGAATTGAAGAAAGAATAGATTAACGAAGCTAGAGCATTTGTTTTGTTGGGGATTTTTTAGGAAAGAAAAAAATCATCTGGATAATCCATTTTCATTCTTTGGAAGGCTTAAATAATAAAACCAGAAACACTGGCTGCAGAAGTGGAAATATCAGTTTATCTTTAATCATAATCATTCCACCATTGTTGCAATAGTCCTGACAAGTTGGAGTTCAGTCTTTTTTGAAAGCCATGGATGAATATAACTGAAGTTTCAGTCAGCAACACCTAACCATGAATATTGGTTATGAGAACAGATCACAGGAAATGTAGCACACTGACAACAGACATCAAACAGTCTGCTTTGGAAAGCACCTGCACTATTAATCTGAGCAGATCACCAGGTAATGGCTATTCAACAAGCTGAATACAGTCAAGAAGGATAAATCATAGGCAGCAAGCCGAGTGAAATAACTGAGATCACAGAAATGGCAGAACAAGTGATTAAAAAAACCACTGCTTTTACTTACATGGCACCAGATGCATTAAATACTAACAGGAAGGCAAAGTTCCTATACCAGAAGTGTACAGCCTAAACAGAGCTTTTATGCATATGACGAGAGTTAGTCAAAGAAAGCCAGCACAACTGGATGTAAAATTTATGAATGTATTTGGTATAATGGGGCATAAAATATTTTCTTGGGATTGCTTATGAGCAATACAAACACTTTTCTATACGATGTTTGTGTTTCTCCAAGGTACGTTCAATGGGCCTGATGCAGCAAAAAATACGGACGTGTTTTTACATCTCATAACTTTATGCACAAGAAATTTTAGATAAACTCTCATTTGTATATGCTTCCAGTGGGATATAAACAAATGCTTCCCTGTTTTTTGTGAGCACAGAAATTATTTCACTTTCTGCTAAAATAACAGGCATGTGACAAATAAAATACCAAGCCTCTTCCACTTGGGACACTGGGCAAAAATCTGAAGTAAAAGGGTCTAAAGCATATGAGAAGCTCAGGTGAGCCTTTCTTTGGATTCTGCAAAATCTGTGTTCTCAGGTTGGGTTTGTAGCTAGCAGGTCCTGCAGGAGTTTTGCAAAAGCAGAGCATTTAGACCCTGAGGGAAGAGAGGAAGCTCTTCCCAATCTCTTTCAACAGTGGTTTCCCTTGTCAATTAAAAGGATGCCAGCTACTGTCAGCTAGGAGTCTGTCAAGCCCTTAGTGTAAGATGCCTGAAGGGAGGATGCAGATTAAAGCAGTGTAAGAAAAACAGATGTTAGAGCATGAACTAGAGATGTTCTGAAATTCAAAGAGGTTGTTCTGCCTTAATGTGCTTAATTACAGAATTCCTTGTTGCTGTCATTAAAATTGAACCCTGCTGTTAGCTCATTCATCTATGCTCCCATTTCCATTAAAAAATTTCAGTTCTCTTAGGGGTGGTAGGACCACCTAGATTTGCCAATCCCTGAGATGTTACATCAATAGGGGAAAAATATTCTCTTTATAATTCTGAACTATTCAGTGATCAGTGTAAAAAGGAAGTCCAATGCTTAAATTCCAGGACTAGGGATTAGATGATCTAGATTTTATTACATTAGATAGATCTGTGATGAAAAACCAGCTCCCTTGAAAACCTTGAAAGTCTGGCTATTAACTTCAAAAGACCCACGATTTCTCCATTGCTGCTAAAGTTGGAGTTAATAATTCAGGTCAGCCTTTTGAAAAGGCCTCAGAACTACAGATCTTACAAGAACACAGAGCATCCCAAATATGAAGCATCCAGTGCTGGTGAACTCCTTTATGCAAATTCTGTACCCATTTTTTTGTACTCATCATATACAGAAAAAAAGAGCAATTATTTTTGATTTTACTGAGAAGTTTTACTTACTGATATTGGATCATTAATCAATGAAAATGATAATAATTTTAAAAATAAAAGAAAATTTATTAAAAATTGCAAATGATTAATCTTCTTGTGCTTCCTCTCTTCCTGAGTAAGGCCAAAACTCTATTTTCAGATTTCTACATAAACTTCCAGTTTTCACGTTGCATTCAGGTATAGAATGAAAAAGGGGAGCATTTTGTTGAAATCATTCTCTCTAAAATATACTTGAAAACTACACTGAAGAAATCCTTTCCATAACATTAAAATAAGTAAAATTTATTTTTAGAGAATTTAAAAAAGAAACACAAAATTTTTTTCCCTGAATCTTGTTAAAACAATAGGTTTCCACACTTTTTCTGAAAGTATTTTATATATATGCATACAGTCATAGAATCCTTTACGTTGGAAAATACCTCCAAGATCATCAAGTCCCACTATTAAACTAACACTACTAAAGGCACACTAAACAATGTCCCTAAGTGCCACATCTACATGCCTTTTAAACACTTCCAGGGATGGTGACTTCACCACTTCCCTGGGTAGCCTGTTCCAAAGCTTGACAACCCTTTCCATGAAGAAATTTTTCCTAATGTAAAATCTAAACCTTCCCTGGTCTTCCCTGAGCCTCTTTTTCTTCAGACTGAGCAACCCCATCTCTCTCAGCTGCTCCTCATAAGACGTGAGCTCCAGACCCTTCACCAGCTCCATTGCCCTTCTTTGTCTTTCTCACCCTGAGGGGCCCAGAACTGAGCACAGGATTCAAGGTGTGGCCTCCCCAGTTACAGGGGACAATCCCTGCCCTGGCCCTGCTGGCCACAGCACTACTGCCACACAACAGGACACCACTGCACTTCTTGGCCACCTGGGCACAGCTGGATCCTGTCCAGCTGCTGTTGCAGCACCCCCAGGTCCTTTTTCCCGGGCAGCTTTCCAGCCACTGTGCCCCAGCCTGTGGCACTGCCTGGGGTTTTTGGGACACAAGGGCAGGACCCCACGTTTTGTCTTGTTGAATCTCTCACAGCTGGCCTGAGCCCATTGATTCAGCCTGTCCAGATCCCTCTGCAGAGCCTTCCTCCTCTCCAGCAGATCAGCCCAGCCCAGTGTCATCTACACACTGAATATGGGTGTCCTTGATCCCCTCCTCCAGATCATTGATAAAGATGTTAAACAGGACTGGCCCCAAAAATGAGCCCTCAGAAACACCACTAGTGACTGGCTGCCAAAGGGCCATTTACAACCGAGCAGCATTTCCAGATAGAATAACCCCAGCTACTTTGAGTCATAAGAAAAAGAAAGGAAAAATCGAGGACAATATAAACCTAATATTGCAAATTTCCAGAAAACAGAGTAAAAACACTCAGGATTTATTTTTGCTGCACAAATATTTAAATTAAATATAGACATGAAAAGGTCAAACTTGCTCCTCCAGGAAGCCAAGGAACAATCTGAGTTTCCTTTTCAGATTTTGAATAAAGTTATGTAAAGATGTCTTCAAATGTGGTTAACGATGGGAGAGAGGAACACCCATTCCTGTGGAGTTACTCTATGGAAGAAGACTCGAGCTCCTGAAGGCACTTGGATGGACTTCTACATGCCAGAAGTTATGAGTCGTGTCTGAGACAGAGGGAACCTGAAGAGCCTGGAGAAAAATGCTGCTAGAACCATAGAAGCACAAGTATTTGTGTTCATTTAATATAAATATCCTGATATCAAAACCCATCATTATATCATGATCTAAGAACTGCATTATCATAATGTTCTATTCCCTTTTTCATAGAACAAGCTCAATAATTTTATTTAGAATTTTATTTGGCTTTCTAAACTTTTTATTATTCCTCCTAGAACTTTCACTCAAATATTATGAACAGTCTGTACTATAATTGAATAATGCTTTGCAGTTCTCCAGATTCATTCTGATTAAGTACAAGGTACATGGTGTTTTTATTAAGGAACCTAAATAACTGGCCTGCTCTTAAAGAGATGAGATTCATTGTTATATATTAAAAAAAGTTATCAAGATTTCAAATGCTCTCTGTACTTAATATTGGAAGCAAGAACTAAATATTTCTGGAGATAATTTAGGAACTTCAGTGGAAGCAAAGCACTGCCTTTCATTTGTACCATGTGAGCCAATTACTTTTGAAAATCAGATTTTTTTAGCACAATCTCCATATATCAGAGTGAGCAGTACCTGGGACTGGATATTGTAAATGATCTGATTTGGTTAGCATTCCTACCAGCAAACCACATGCTAGGGTACTGCTGAGGAGTGAGAACAGTAAGGTTAGTTAGCAAAGCAGTCAAAGCAGAATATCTTGAAAATTCAGATATTCCAGTAAATCTTAAAAAATCAGATATTGTTAGAAACATGAAGGACAGTTTCCACAGCTTGCCACAAAAAATTAAAAATACTGTTTCAGAAAGCGTTTCAGCAGTTATAGGAACCAGATTACTGAAGGAAATTTCAGACTGTTTATTTATTCTTTAGTTGAAGTATAACTTAAAATTATTTTGGCATAGACTATCTGAAGAAATATGACATATTTGGATGGCAGTGCCCCTTGCACAATGGCCAGAGTGTTTTGCTGGGAGAAAAATACACAGAACACAGCAGGAGTCAAACTGAGCACTGGTTAATGGCAGCTTGAGACAGATATTCAAAGAATTTATCAGGTAGCTAAAAGAAAATGGAAAGAAGTAATCTCCATACCATAAGAAATCTTTATTTTAACATATCACTGAGTATTATTGATAGACTATGTATTCCAATCCAATACCTTCAAACAAAGCTCCAAATCAATGGTAAAAAGGGATAAAAAGGAAAGGTTATATGCATAAAATCATCAGACACTGCCTTCAAAAACCCATCTCACCAAACCCAAAACATTACAACTGTAGCTGACTCCCAGCATATTTGGTTGAAATCAGAAGAGAGCTGTACCCTACCTGCAGAGCAGCTTCCAGATACACCCTTCCATCTGCATGTCTGAACAAATTATACCAGTTTTTCCACTTTGCACCAGGAGATTTATTAGTAGAGCACCATAATGGATTTACAAATTTATGTTATCTAGGAAGAAATTATTGGGTTGTTTGGAGTGGTATTAGGGTCTTCAGAACTGATATTTTGCATGTAATCTAAAGGTGCATCCAGTAGTAAAATATCCCAGGATCAAGTTATTATTCCAGATGTGATATTAGGCCATCTTTGTATCATTTCTGTACACCTCTGCATATCTCAGAAAAATTTGAGTTGGTCTGCCTCAGTAGATAAAATGTTGAGTTTTTCAAGTGATCTCAGTGAACATTAGGTTGTTATGGTCCATGAACAAAGCAATACATTTGCTTCTTTGGTGTTTTAGAAGATTCTGCAAAGGTTAGTCAAAAGAAGTTGGGAGAAGGAGAGTCAGCCCATGCACTTCTAAAGATACCTATAACAAAAGAGAAATCATCAAATGAAAAACAAGCTACTTTTAATTGTCCCTTCTCTGTTTAAGTGATATCTGTAACATATTTATTAACAATGCTAAATTTACCTTGAAAAAAAAAAGGAACAGGAGAGCAAAATTTGTAAAATTGTGTGTTATTCAAACAGGTCATTTAGTTACAAGAATGTATTCTACAAATCTGGAAATTGATTCAGAGATGCTAATAACATTGTTCAAACTTCTAAAATGTAGTGTAAATATTTTCAGCATTGACAAACCAAAAGAGAAATATTTTCTTCACTTTTTTTTCCATCACAGCTTTCATGAATCTGTCCAAGTAAAACATTGAATCAAAGAGAGCTTGGGAAGGGTTCTTACTTTACATCAAAATCTTTCACTTTATACCCCATTATTTCTTATAAGATGTGGCTTGTTAGCTCAAAAATATATTCACCCTGATTTTTCTTTTATAATCTTCCAGTATTTAGAAATAATTTTTCATCACCTTTCTTGCCAGAAGTAATTTTTCTCCTAAATGTATATTTAGGAAAAAATTTAAATAAAACAACAAACCACCCCCAAATTTTATATGGCATTTCATAGTTTAAAAGTACTTCTGTACTTTTAAACTCTCAACATCTTTAACCAGCAAAACTGCGGTACATTTGATCAATCCTGAAAGACTTGTTACAGAGATCCATTCCTCAATTAATAAATATAAACCATCTATCATATTACATAAGCTATTTGAGAACTGATCTTAATGTAGGGTAGTAAATATTTCAACATCTGAAGATTTTCTCTGAAAGACATGATCCTAAAACATTAAAACCTATGGAAATTATCTAGTTAGATTGAGAACAAGGTATCTGTTTCCCAAGTTTCCTATCTTATGCTCTATCCAGTAGTAATTTCTTCTGTTTTAAACCATGAGAAATTGACTGTGGTAGGCACTGACGGTTCCACCACTTGCATACAAACAAAGAGTTTCTCCAGAAAAAAAATAGGCTTTATAATACTTGTAGCTGCAAACAGCCAACTCCAACCTTCTTTACCCCTACTCCCAAATGTTCCTCAGACTCTGTTGTGCCTCCACCTCTTCTCACATCCCTGCTTGCCTCCTGGCAACATTTGGCTGGGCAGGCTGTGTGGTGTCAGCCCTGTTTTGTTTCCCAGGGAGGCACCAACAGGGCAGAAATGTGTCAGCATCGCCCCTGGGGCAAGGTGGGAAGAAGCCCTAAAATTACATGAAATTAATGTTGCTGGTAATTCTGCCCTTTTATAAAATTTACTGAAATTACTGGATTTATTCAGAAGCCCTCACAGAGATGACATATATCCACCCAGATTTGATTCAGAGGCACGGTGCTCCTATAAATCCCTTTCTCTTCCTCGGCATGCCTAATAGTACCACAGGCTTCATAACCCAAATATATGCTGGCAGGGAGGTCTGCTAAATAATGTCCTGTCTGGACAGGAGTTGCATGATGAGCTTATATAGTGTTCTGAATAACATACAGGGAATGTTACTGTAATTGGGGAGTTCATTGCATATAGATGTAGATCTACAAACAATGATATGTAGGCAACTTTCTCCAAACCTAATTTTCTAACCAGGTCGTCTGTCCTCTGGTTGCTCTTATCAAGGAGAATTCTGATCTCACCTATTCCAGCATATACAATGCAGTACTTCCATGTGATTTGATGAATATGTAGTAATCAATGAGAACAGATTCAGACACTCTGTATTTTTAAGGAACAGTATTTGAAAGAGCACTGTTAAATTACTAAATGAAATGCTCAGGCTTGACCCTCTTTAACTCATAGGCGAAATACCCTTCAAACTCACTGAGTCCTTGGATTTTGTCCATAATCCATACTTAATTTCACCAAATGCTATTTAACCAGTAAATCATGTCAGAAAATGCCAAGTAATTGATTCTCTGGACAAGACTTAATGGAAAGAATAAAACAGGTTAGAGTAGTTGAATTTTTTTTTTTTTCAAATATTTGAAATTTATTAAAGGTTTGCACTATTAAACTTTTCAATATAGTGAAATCCTGAATGTAATGCACCTTTCACTACAGCCTCCACATTTAAACCTGCAGATACATCTCACTGCATATATATATATATATATATATACACATATATATATATACTGCAGCCTTGTAAAACTGAAGAGTCATAATTCATTTGCATCAGCCACCGTGAAGTATCTGGGAGGCATTTCAAGTTAAATGGGATATACATGGGTTGGTTCAAGAGTTTTCCCTTAATTTCTTCAGACATAACATTGGACTATGGTATAGTGACCACAGAGAAATGCTGGGTTTTGTTGTAGGATGATAAGCTCAGGCTGTTTGCTCTGTGTGCGTGAATAAATGGCCATGTGAAAGAGAACATTTTGTGTTCTACTGGTGGGTTTCCGTGTTGGTTTGTAGTCCCTTCTGCACTGCTGCACCTCTCCGGGTGCACTTTCCCATTATCTCTTCCAGCTGCGTTTTCCTCAATATGAAAACTCATCCTCATGTTCTGTGTGAAGCCACTCCACTGGGTGGCCGAAGGTGGTGAACACATCCTTTCTAACAGTGTTTCATGCAGCTTTTGGAGAAGATTTCCCGAAGGTGAAGATGGTGCTGGCTTCCTGGGGACACAGGCAGCCCCTGGCGGTGCCCCAAGGGTGCCACTGCAGCGGGCGAGCACCGCTAGGTGTCAGCGCAGCCCCGCGCATTGCGGATCCGCAACGGGTGGCGCAGGGACAGCAGTGTAACTAGCAAAACTCGTCTAAAATGGGGTTCTCTTTCCTTCTTATTGCTTTTGAACCACTTTTGTATTTTAACTATTTTCCTTCCTCCCTCTCCCTTTTTTAATTTTCAAAATGTGGGAGTCCGACAGCCTGGCATCCATGTCACTTTTTGTGTGCGAGCTATGATGTTGGAGCAGATGCCATGTTACCATAACTTGGTCTTTGCTTTCACTCCGACTGAAACTTATTCCATAAAACTTGCAGAATCAAGCACAAAGCAGAAGAATTAAGCACACACAGCAATCCTACTTGAACATATTTCCTAAAAATATAAGTATACCTTATTCCTTTCTGATTTGGTGTAATAATTTGTTATCTTTTTTCATGCATGTTACACTGATTTCATGCATGAGTGGAAAGGATGGATGATTTATTAGGAGAGCCCTATTCATCCTGCCAAGCAGAACTGTGTTTGAAATTGATATGTACTTAAAGAAATACAATATCTCAGGTAACAGTTATGAAAATACATTTCTGGTTGCAGCTTCATTAAAGGTTTTCTTTTAAAAAAACATAAGCAATAGAGATCTTAGCTGTTGCTCGTCTTTGCATTCTACATAAAAGATTATACTAATGAATGATTTGGCCAGAATAATTTTCTATAGCTCCTGTTCCTGCCTTTGTATCGATTTCCATTATTCATCCATAATTATGGTACAGAGTGCTATAAAATGAGATTTGATTTTGAAACATTGCTTGCAACTGGTAACCCTTCGAAGTTTGAAAAACTGAGGCATCAGTTTAATTATATTAGTCTGTCACCAAATATTTTTTGGAAATATTTTTAGTAGGACTTGAAAACCCATTAAAATATGATTAAATTGTGAGGCCTGTAGTTCTGCTCTAATTAACATCTCCTTGCTGTAATGATAAATCACCATTCAATATAGTGGTGAGGATATTTCTAAATTGTAAGCCCTGAGTAATTTGAATGTTGCTGCCAAGATACAGCCACCCAAATTAATAGAAAGCTGATTGATGACACTTTCTCTGAATAGAGTGCTGAAAGTAGGAGAAAAAACCTCTGTGAGTTAATAAGATGGTCTCTCTTCCTTCAAGAAATTCTTGTGGTGCAAAAGAGGTTTAGTTTAGAGACTGTTCAAGTCATGATGATGTTTTACTTCCAAAGAGCAAGTCATTGGTAGACATTAGATGTTAGGACTTGATCTATTAAACTTCTGTTCTTCTACAGCTTTACAGTTTTTTTGTTTGTTTTGTTTGTTTGTTTTTGGTTTTTTTTTTGTTTTGTTTTGTTTGGTTTTGTTTTGTTTTTGTTTGTTGTTTTGTTTTTTTTTTCCATAATTTCAGCTTCACAATGAACAGCAAGCTGACAGGGAAAAGCTGGATAGTTCTTATGACCCACCCAAACCATAGACTTAGATTTTTCTATGGATGGTTGGAAACCCTTGTGTCCTTGTGTCTACAAATACAGCCACTGAACTGAGAAGAAACTACATTTTCTACTCTTGCATAATTTCACTATTTTACTTTTACACCATGAAAGATTGTTGATGTTTTTAAAGGGGCTGGAAATCTTGATTGTTTTCACTAAATCAAAACATTAGATATTTTCACTTTAAAAATTAAATTTAAAAATTAATATCACCAGTCTGGCTGTTCTGAACATGGAAAGATATGGAATAAGAACTTTTGTTCACTGAAATAAAAAATTTATTTGATATGCTCTGCACTGATCATTACCATTTAGGAGAGACCTTGTGGTTATAACAGATATTTCTAGGAAAACATCAGTTCAGTGCTCAGAAGCTGTGAAGAAGTAAATCGAGTGTTGAAAATTATTAGAGAAGAAATAGAAAATAAAGCAGAGAACATTACTGAAACACTTTACAATTCCATGGGAAGCTTACATCTTAAAGAATGGGTGTAATTCCAGTCATCCCATTGCAAAAAAAAATTATAGTAGAACTGGAACAGATATGGGGGAAAAAAAGGAAAAAATTATGATCAAAATTATCTGAGTTTTTCATAAAAAGGATCAAAAAACATACTTCATCTCTCCATCCTGTAAAGATATGAGGGAGAACTTATAAAATTCTGCAAAATCATGAATGGCATTAAAAGAGGGCAACAAAACACTGTCTTACACATTACAAAACCTAGGTACACTAAAAGAAGCAATACAAGAAAAGCTCAAAATAAGTAAAAGGATAAGACTGCTTCAAATAACACTCCTTTAAGCTATGGAACTCCTTGCCATAAGATATTTTATGGATGTTTAAAGTTGTAACCGTTTGAAAAAAAGAATTTGAAGAGTTTTATGAAAAAAAAAACAACACTGAGTGGTCTTAAACTTGTGGATCCTTGTGATATCTGTGAGATTTCACGCAGTTTTGCTTGTGGAGAGTCTGACAGTCTGAGGCCCATCACGTTCATTTCACAGCAGTGCATTCATATTCAGTTCATTGCAAATCAAGTTTGCAACAGAAGTTTTAATAACTGTGGCCAGGTCAGATTCTGCCAGGAGAAGGTCCAATCTCATGGCTGGCCATAAATGAAAGAAGACTTTTATGGTGTTTCTTGTCATATGGTGTAATGAGAAATGCAGAACCACACTGAGGCTGCCTGCCACCTTAAGAAATGAGAGCAGCTGTCCCTCAAGCAAAAATTTTATTACTGTGTTGGTTACTTGTCCACAATGTTTTCCTCTGCCTATCAATATTGCTTTTATTGTGCCCAAGTTTAGTTCAGCCAGCTGTTCCTAGTCATAGCACTAACCCCTCTTAGGAACCCTCTTAGGTTCTGGGACAGCTGGAGAGGGGTAATTTATGGCAATTTGTTTTATTGGTTGGCAATGAGTAGAAAGTTAATTTTTCTGAATGAGAAAGTGATGTAGAGCTGAATGTCACAATGTATCTTGAGCACTTGTGTTTACTGAGCATGACAGATGCCCCAGAGAAGTTGTACAGGTATGTTAAATGGAATGAGAGGAGAGAAAGTTTGTAGCATTTCCAGTCCAACACTTTGGAACTCATATCTAATATTCCTCTCTGTAAAACTGACAGACAGTAGTGATGTTCAGATTTTTAAGATTTCTGTCTTCAAAATCATCTTTTTCGTGTCCTATAGAGTAGCCTTATTTACATGCAGGTCTTTTAGGTTTTACTGGTCCCAAAAAATCTAGAACATCTAATATAATTAGAAAGGATATGATATTGTAAATAATTTTTAAAACTTTCATGATAACAATAATCTTTAAGAGGCTTTTTCCCCTCTATCTACCTTTCAGACTAGCAGAAGGACAACTACAAATCCTTAAATTGCTATAAACTTATTTCTTTTGGTTACGTTTACCTCCCTTGGTGCACCAAAAGTGCTGAACTCAAGTGAGTTTTTAATTTTGCAGGGTTAATAACCATCAGTTCAGTGTGACTCTCATAATACCGCTGGCTCTAAAGGTGTGTAAGTGACCTATTGATTTCTTTGGCATTTTATGGCTTGTTCTAATATGAGCACAGCGTTTTTTGAAGTCATCTTGGTGCAATGACAAACAGTCAATATACTCTGCCAGTGCTCAGTTATTGAAACCTTTTACCCAGTGGTTAGATAGCATCTCCTGGAAAGGCACTGATTGAGCCATGTTGCTGGTTTGTACTGAAGGCTTTTCAAGGAGCTCCTCACTCAGCTGTGAATGTTTCAGTTCGTGGAGCATTCTTTATTTGCTTAGCCTTGTTCTTCCCCTTAAATTATGCATTAAATATAAATCTGCATCCTGATACATCACAAAGACAACGCTGTACTTCTAGCAGACAGCAACCCAGAGAGGTGATGTAATGTTTTTGGACTGTCTCAGCTCCCTGGAGCGAGACAGGCTGGAATTCCCCCCATGTCAAAGACCTGTCCCCCTGTGAGATATAAACACAGGTTAACTTAGCCTAAATCTGGTGGCAAGCACTGCTGCACATGCTGGCAGAACTCCTTTCTGTCCTTTAAAGGGTAATAGGTAAATAGCTCCCCGAATTCTCAAAGGTAACCTATGCTGTTATCTCATGATGTGAGAAAGGATACAATGCTGGTTTGCCCTTTTGCAGAGCCCAGCTTTTCTGCCCCAACAGGACACCAGTGTGTGAAGTGTGCCCTCATTCGCCTGACACTTCCCTTGAGTCTGGGAAACAGATTCTTTGCAACTTAATCCTAACCACTGGCAGATGGGTTTTGCCTCTGGTGCTGACTCAGCTTTGTCTCACCTCACCTCCTCCACTGCCCATTCCCCTCAACCTGCATCAGTCAGGAACTGTGCACGCCCTCCATTTCCTTTCTTTGATATAAGTGATAGGGAATGTCATTTTTATCCTACACAATACCCATACCAAAACTTGCTATCACTAAACAATTTCGTCCCTTCTGTGCAAATGATCCAATTGTACAGGAGATCTGTCAGCTGTCTGGAACGGGAATGTCAAACACCAGGTGACACTGGGTCCCCCTCTCCATCTGCTATCTTCATCATATGAAGTCTCCTGCAACACTCCTGCTCTTCAGTCACTGATCTCACACAAACAAAAGCTCTACTCAGAGTTCTTGTAGAGGGAAGAGCTGAGAGGAGAAAGGGAAAAGGATGGGAAAATGGAGCTTATATTCAATCCCTTCTCCTCCCACATCATGCATGTTGTGCCATCTCTCAGAATCAGGAAGTAGAGGTGCAGGGCAGTGGCATGCAGGGCCAAACCTCTTTGTGTACAGGGCTTAAGGCGAACCATCAGCACTGGTATTACCAATCCTGCAATAGAAATGCAGACATTGTTTTTTTCTTTTGTATCACAGCACTACAAAATCGTTTGTGAGGTTTTTTTCATGCTACTCCAAGGCAGAAGTCCTGCAAGAAGTGGAGAAGACTTCAGCTTATGCTTTATTTACTTTCCTTTTTGAATAAGACCATGAACAGTGTTGAAAGTAAGTCTGCAAGTTCACCTCAGCTCACTATTCAAACACAAAACCAGACATATTTGTATTATTTCCTATGTTTTCTCATAAACTCTGTAAGCACGAAGTACCAAAATTCTTTCCCATGAATCCCAGAAAAGTACAACCTTCAGGTAGAAATCCAATCAAATGGTCTTTCAGAGAAGTATATAAGAATTGATTCCTCCTTCAGGACACTTTTCAACTGAAAGCTTCCTGCAGGAGAATAGAAACTGGTAAAGGAAATTTAACAGACCCATTCACAGGTATGAGTCTGAGTTTCTTACCATTAAGGACAGTAAGGAAAGTAAGGAAACAGTAAGGAAAATTAGCATAAATTGCTTGCCATTGTGAAGTCAATTAAAGGGTATTAAAACTACACAGATACATGCACTCAGGGGTAAACTGTCCTTTGACCATTCCAGCTTCTAGCTACTTCACATGAATTCATCCCCATGATATTTAAATTGTTTAAGCACATGCACATGGAAATAAAATCCTTAGCTGAATCATCTTAATTTTCTTGAAAGATCCCATGCACAGATGATCTTACAGTAAAATTGATTAGGATTTATTCAGAAAATGACACAGATATAAATTATGTTCTGCACTGGCTTGCAAGGCTTCTGTTCTTTGAAATTCCTACCTAGCCTAAAAAACACCAGCTGAAATGAGGAGAGCCTGTCACTGAGGTGATAAAGCTGACAGACAACTTAATTATCTTGGCCAAGGCGAATTTGCTTGCTTGGACAATTGGAAGCGAGGAAGCCAGCTTGCTTTTAGTATCCCAGCAATAATTATGTCTATTATAATAGTCAGGACACAGTACTTTCCAGTCACTGTCTCTACAAAAATGGATGATGGGAATTGTGTTAGAAATAAATGTTATGAAATGTGTTCTCTGGAACAAGTAAAGGTTTCATATTGTGGAGATAAGCTGTACAGAAGTGTGTGAATCACTGAAACAAAGCGGCCCCTCTGTTTGCATGGAGAGCGAATGATGACCAGGTGTGTCTCAGCTGGAAAACCAGAGCATGAGCATAGCCTACTGGCCTCTGGTAAAATTGCATTAGCAGTAATTGCTTTTGAGAGGGGCTTTGCTGTTTAAGATATTTCATGAACTGCAAAAAATTTCCCCTCTTTTAAACTTTTGCGTGTTGTCTTAATGGAAAATCAAATAGAAATATTTGATCTCCTAATTAGTAAGTTACTAAAACTACCACTAACGCTCCACAATACATCCTGAATAAAATCAAAATGAATTGGCTTATTTTATTGCTTTTTTCAAGAAATATCATGACCTATGTGTTTTCCTATGGCCCCATGAAGTTAAAGGCTTGCTTAGTTTTGCATCTTAATAAGTTAAATCAATATGGTCATCCACATACAGATATTCTGGGTAGGATAGAAGGAAGCTGCACAAATATTTATTAAATTAGTTCATTAAGGGGATTAAAACTGATAAAAGAAAATTTACCTCTTTAGTTGAAACTGCATTTGCTATCTGCATGTAAGTACGAGCTATGAAATGGCAATAACAGCTCAGAAGTCAGAATTAATTTTTTTGCTTTTGCAGCACCCTTTTATTCATTAAGTATGATTTCTAATAATTCCAGCTCTAGCAGCTCAGTTCTTTTCTAGAACAAAGCTTGCATTGTTCCTAAGGAGAGCTTGTATCTCCACAGGGAATGGGTGCAGCACTGCACCATACACTTCTTGAACAGGATGGCTGTCTCATCTTGGTACTGTGGCACTGTATACCTCTCTAATACCTCACAGGAACTCCTTGCTTCCCTTTAAACAGAGTTTGCAAAGAGCATCTGGTCGTTATTGTTTGGCCTTGCATGTCTGTGAATCTGTCTGTGTCATATGTCAGCTAGCCCTGAATGAAAACAGCAGCAAGGGACAGAGCAGCACCCACACAGAGGCAGCACAGGGCTGGGTGGCTCAGTGCATCACTCTTTAGAGGCAGGCACGTGGATGAAGTAAGGAGACTGCACACCTGAAATATCTAGGTGTTTGGTCAAATCTGGGTTTGGGGTGCTTCTGTGGACAGGCTATGAAACATGACACATTATCAATTAATAATAATTTTGACTACCAAAACCAGCAGAAAATGTATTTTCTTTGCAGAATGTTTGCTTTAACCTTGAATTATATAAACATACACAGCCCATAGATGTCAAGGAGCAGAGTTACATACATGCCAGAGGACCTTCAAAGTTGTTATCAAATTTCTCAGAGTAGATGGGAGGCTGATAACACGCTTGTTGTCTTTGGCTTGTTTCAGTTTCCTTACTTTCAATCTCATTGCTGATCTCCAGCAGCTTCTCTGCTTGCAATTCTTATTTGACCTTTTTGTTGCAAAGTTATTGTGGAGGTTTTAAATAGTTCTTTATGAGATCTCAGTGGGTATTTCAATCTGAAATTCAGGAATAGTTCTTGTTATAATCCTAAGAATCAGCATACACAAGCTGACCCGCAGCTTAGTGTTCATTTCAGTCCCAGATGTCTATTGTCTCTCACAGTAGGTACAGAAGAGCACAGTATAAGGAAGAAAACTGTTTATTAAAACTGCTGTGAAACACGAATTACAGGGTTAGTGTGAATATTTGAATTCTTCAACTGAAATGTCCTTAACATTATTTTGAACTTTCTTGGTTTCTGTTAATATTACAATAATAAGAATTCATTTCTTTTGCCCAACAGAAGTAATATTATATATTTTGCATCCAAATCGCTTCTAAATCAGTTCAGTTGTAAAAAGCTGCAGATTAAGAATAGGTTCTAATTTTTCTCCTAGAAAATTATCTGCAGATTGAAAATGCATTTGTGCTATCAGAGCTTACATAGACTAATCATACCCCCAAACTGCAAAGGAAAAATGGTTCCATTTTTTTGGCAAGAAAAAAGAGACAGACTGTGCAATTAGAGCTTGCACGAATGAAAACCTGAAGATCACATAGTATTCTGATTTTTTTCCTGATGTTGATTTGTAGTTTATTTTTGCAGATGAACTCAAAGCAAGTATATTAGAATTACATTCACTGACTTCCATGGAACTTTTCTTTGAAGAACATTATTAGTCATTAAGAAGAAGGGAAAACATATAATACATAATATCTGGGGGAAAAAAATAGGAATATATGGGCCAGAATGGTTTTTTTTGGGGGGCGGGAGGGTGGGGAGGGAAGGGGGGCGCTGCAGTGAAGACCATTAAAGTGAGAATTATGGGAGAATTTCTCTTTTAACAGAAAGATTCTCAAACCTTGTATTCCTGCACAGCAAGATAGATAAGCTCTGTTATACAAATAATTATTGCTGTTGCCACTCTCCACATGGTCCCACTTTTATTTTTATTTTTAAATTGACACCTTTCCTTCTACTATTCATTCCATTTCATCACCAGCTCATGTTTTTTTGCTTCCCATTTATCAGAGAAAAAGAAAACTTATTCTCATAACCAAGAGTTAAGCTAGAGGGATTTTTATCTCTATTTTGCTCAGTGTCACTTAGACAAAAGCTCACAGCAATAAAACACAGTTTGTATTGGAACATGTGGTTTGTTGATTGTTTGTGATATAGAAAATGTGCTTTCTTTAAGAGTTTTCAGTTGCAACAGCAATGTGAATATTTCTTTGACCTTAAATGCTTCACCTCTAGCACTTTCTACTAGAATTTTCTTGTGCATGTGAAAAATAGGCATCCTTTAATCACATTTCTAAGGCAATGATTTGCAATGACACAGTGGCACTGAATCAGGTGCATTGCCCATCAGCTGTGAAATCCTGGATGATTTCAGGCAGAATCTTGTAATAGGCTGAATTAGCCACAGCCCATTTTGCTAGTTACTGCATGTTACTCCACTGTAAATAGAATTGGGCTATTTTATGGGAGCCACACCCTTTATCTCCACTCTTTAGCTAGCCCAGGAAGTGTTGTATAACTAACATTTCCTTCTGCTTCCCAAGCAAATACAACTCCCATCTCCAGGCTAAGACCTTCTGATAAACATCTTAGTACTAAGGAACATGAAATTGAAATGGACCCAGCACACTCTGCCCTTTTACCCAAATGAGACCCAGAGCATTGTTCTGACTTTCTTATTTCCATCCCCAAACCTGAATGACAGTTTTAAACTTTATCTGATAGGGTAGGCCTCAAAGCCCTTAAAATCACTGTACTTCACATTTCATTTCAATAGTGATTAGCAAAGGACTCAAAAAAGTCTTTGTTGACCATAAATTAACATGAGCTGCCCAGGTTTTGGTGCAAAAATATATGACTAGTAGCTCTGTTTAAACTGAATGGCATAAATCCCTGGGGATGTGCTTATCAAAACAGGACCATGTGTTCTGCATTATTAACTAAGGGCTGTTTACTCAGATAAGTCAATATGTAGAAGAAATTCTGAAAGAACATTTTGTTCCACAAAAAGAGTTGAGCTGAAAATATATTCAAGCTTTAGCTTTCATATTGGTCAACCTTTTGTTTTCATCTTTCATACCAGCGGGGTAGTGGAAATCCCATTTCCCAGATAGCACAAGCTGGCTGAGAGCAATCATTTTCTTCATTTCATTTAATTTCTTGTGCAGAATGGGCTAAGGATATAGCCTGGAGGCACCCCAGGGTTCGATGCACTAAGATGCCAAAGCACTAAATTGAACAGGAAATTCAGAATAAAAACAAATAGCAACAAAATCTATGTGAAATGCTCAGACAGTAATTCTAGTACCTCAGAGTACTCAGCATTATCTTTCTCCTGACTGACAATAACATACATAAAAAATATATAGCAGCAGCAGGGTCATGGGGCCGTTTCTATAGTCAACCAGAGGACAGTTAGAGATGATTCTGATACTCATTTCTTTATGTGAGGTGCTCTCTTTCTACATATTCCCCCACATGGCACATAATATTTCCCTCTCTTGGAGGATTTCTATAATGAGAATAAATTGGCTCAGGGCAGAGAGTGAGTGCCACCTTTCCTTTGCTTTTTTGTGCTTGTCCAAAGGGAATATAAAATGCAAATGAATCAGAATAGAAATGTTTTGCCCACTTTTGGCTCATACAATTTGCAACCCATTTTTCAGATGTGAAAAGGAATATACAAAATCTATGGCATTTAAGAAGTCATTCATGAATTTACTTTGCTTACAGATTTGCAAACAATACTCTTATGTGCAGCTCTAGGCAGAGCAATGTGTCTTAGAAAGTTTCATCATGCATTAGTGTCAGGAGATAAAATTTAAACAACTGAAAATTGAACACAATACTTTGGTATTATTGTTAATATTTTTTTTTGTTGGTAATACAAGGTTTCCAGATGGTAAGATCAGTTTTAAGGCCAAATCAAAAAGTGATCATCAAGAGGCCATAAAAATGGCTTCAGTAAAAAGAAAAGAGTGTGCAGTAAGTTTACATTAAGTCAGCTGGGCAGCTGAGAATAGCCTGGTCACTTCTAGAAATTATATAAAGAAACAAGTACTTCAAGTTTGAAAGCCTCTGTAATGGTGATGTTTAGCTGTTAAGTAGCACTTGCATATGGCAGTGCACTGAGATAGTTAACACTGATATGGAAGACTACAGTCTTGTTAGCAAGTCTAGCAAATTCATGCCTGGGTTTTGGTTTTCCATACTATGGAGTCTTAGCTTTCTCTTCATGGCAATTACTGAAAGAAACTTAAAATCAGTTGAATTTATTCATAGACTTTACTAGAATCAACAGTTTTTTAACAGTTTTGTTAAAGAATTTAGATGCTTAGACTGCTAAATCATAGAAGTGATGAAAGCAAAACCTGATTTTGTTTGTTTTCATCAGTATTTTTCAACTAAAAAAACCATTTTCCTGTTCATCTATCCTTAGACAAAGAACTACATTTTAAGTACCTGGAAAGTGTCACTAACTGCTTTGCTAAATCAGACCTTTGACATGGAGTGAGGTTGTAGTCTCATGGCTATCCTACATTTTGTCATTCAGTGAAGAAGAATTATTCATAATTTCTTAATAAAAGTTTCACACAGACATCTGTAAAGTATTTAAAACTGATTGGTATGGCAGACAGCATAGATGTTATTATTGTTAATAACAAGTGATGCTAACAGCTTTGCAAAGATTTGGTCTTGCAGTAAATCATGATAGGAGCTCTCCCCTGGAGCCGTAGCAATGCACGCGTGCCCTTGTGTCCCCGCTCCGCCGCAGCACCGAGCAGGGTTTGTGTGCTGGGAGCAGCCAGCCATGCTGAGTGTGCAGCAGATTGCTTTAGCAGGGCTCCACTTAACCCTTCAGTATTAAACACATAAATACTTCAGTGAGAGCACAGCCAGAACGTGGAGGAAACTAGTTGTATTTCTGAATTTCCTTCCATAATGCCTTACTTTGTAACTTTTCATGAGGTCGACTCTGAGTTTTTACTGTGGAAGGATGCCCTCATTTCAGAGAAAGTGTAGAAGACAAACCACTAAAACACTTGTATTACTCATGCCTAGAAGAACGAACCTAAAAATAAAATGAAATCATGAGCTTCTCATCATTGCTTATGCTTATTTTCTATAAATAAGTTTGTTAGTGATATCGTAGCTCTAAACATTGTTTTTTTCTTCCTTGTGGAATATATATTTCAACTAACACTGGAAATGAATATTTCTCTGTTTTTCTCAAGTTTTTTTGGTTTTTTTTTTTTTTTTTTTAATTATCCAGTGAATTATAGCTCACTGCCTTCATTACCACCATAGAAAACACATAAATCAGCTAGGAGAATCCCATCTATTTTTACCAGGACACAGAAACTGTTTCAAAGACAACAATTCTAATTCCAGGAAGAATTTTAGAAAAAAATAGGAAATAGCCAATGTATCCCAAATAAAGAGCTCTTCCATGAAGGAAAGAAAAGGGGGGGAAATGTAACAGCAAACATTTGTCATGAAGTTTTACTGGAGAGGCTGGCAAACTACTTTGCTTTGAAAGGGAATTCAAGAGAACCAGAATCTACTCTACAGACCAGCTGTGTTTTTATAACACCGTACCTGCTCCCTCTTGTGGCTGCTTCCGAGGGATTTTTCCTGTCAACATCATAAGGTCACAATTTTGAGAAGGTGAACTCTGAACAGAGATCCTGCACCTTACTTGTACTGCCTATGCACTCCACAGGTTTCCTTAGTGACCGTTTTCCCCTCAACATCATAGAACAATAGAATCATAGAATGGTTTGGATTGGAAGGAGATCTTGAAGGTTATCTAGTTCCAACCTCCCTGCCATGGGAAGGGACACCTGCAAATAGATCAGGTAGCTCAGAGCCCCATCCAGCCTGGCCTTGAACACCTCCAGGGATGGGGCATCCATAACTTCACTGGGCAGGTCTGTTCCAGTGCCTCACCACCCCACAGGATTTTCTCCTGGTATCTGATCTAAACCTGACTTCTCTCAGATTAAAGCCATTACCCCCAGTCCTATCACTACATGCTCTTATAACAAGTCTCACCCTCTTTTTTGTAAGTCCCCTTTAAGTACTGGAAAGTTGCAATTAGGTCACCCCAAAGCCTTCTCTTTTCCAAACTGAGCAAACCCAATTCTCTCAGCCTTTCCTCAGCTCATCTCAGTCAGGTGCAAAAGTATGTTTATTCAGGAGTAGATTTATTGAAAGCAGTCAGTTTCCTATCCACATGAACCATATAGGGAGAAGAATGAAATCCTGAACAGAAGTGTTGGCTGCTTTGAAAACAAAGTTAAACTAGAAAAAGACAGCTTTTAAATTTTCTTAAGCTGTTTAATTTATTTTTCTTTTTTTCTTCTTTGTTTTCCTTTTTTTTTTTTCCTTTGTGGAATATTGCTGTTCACAGCAAATAAGTTTACTCTCACCACATAGCTCCTGCATGAAGTATACTGCATCCATTCTGGTTTGTTTTGCATCTTAATTGTCAAGTAAATGATTTTCAAAACTCTTCAAAAATTTTAAAATTTAAATCTCATTAGACCCCACTGAAGTTTTGAAAGAACAACACAGTTGTTACTAAACAGGGTAATGCAGGAGTGTGTGTTCATCTAGAGGTCACCTTAGGAGCAGCCATGAAAAGTATTCACTGTTCAAGGGAAAAAACACATATCTGTGAGGAATTCTGAAAGCAACCAAAGATAACAATAATAGCACCAAAAACCTTTCCCCTGTGCTTTTGAAATTTTGGGCAAAGACAGAAGTTTGAGGTTGCCTTAGAAATTCCATTGAGGAAGACATGCCATTTAGTACACATAAACTGACATAATTTCTTTTGCTATGTTAAGCTCCAAGGTTTGTTATTGCTGTTTTGTTGGTTTTTGTATTTTTTGTTTGCTTTTTTGTTTTGGGGTTTCTTGGGTGGGAGAGGGATGGAGAGGGGTTTTTTTTCTTAGTTTGT
>VZTT01063024.1:51803-64456 GCA_013400855.1 Buphagus erythrorhynchus | reverse complement strand
GGGCAGCCATAGCTGCTCTGTGCAGCCTACACCAGGGCCTCAAATACACTCTGGGTATATTCAATTTAGTGCTGAGCACATATTTACTTTAAAAAGGCAATCTGTCAGTAAAGAATGAGTTTCCAGGCTCACAGAAAGGCCAAACTGAATCCTCTTTAATGCATCTTCAGTAGGTTTTCCTAGTCTATGGTTAGGTCTAGCAAGTGAACTGCAAACATAGTTTGGATGATGGCACCCTGTTACTGGAGCACAAGGTCACAAAAACCAGACTTGGAAATTAACCCCACAACAGATCAGAAACATACCTGTGAATCAACTGGGATTAGCGAAAGAAAATCCAGACCTAGGAAGAAGAGAAGGATGATAAATAGACAAGACAGACAAGTCTCTCTTTTATTCACACACAACAAATTAAAGGATTTTTTTTTTGTGGTTGTAGAACAGATTTTGCAATTCATACAGAGTTTCTACATGGAATATACCACTGTGACACCACTCTCAACGACTACTTCAGGCAGCAGCAAAACGAGTTATCTAGTACAAGTGGCTCTTTTTAAGAATGAGGATGACATAATGATGTATTATTCACTGAATACTGCAGGGTGGTTCAATGTGGTTGCTTAGATGGAGGTTGCCATTTGGAGCTGTTGGTTCATTAATGCAAGTTTCACTGCATATTGTACCTGACTTGGCCAAACTGGGACATGAAGAGTGTCATCACATTAAAGATGCTGGAATGAAGTAAAGTCACAACATGCACAAGTCCAAAAACAAGCAGCAGGTCTCTTCCTCCACCCACGGGCAGCCAATAAGGAAACATTTCTAATATCATCCCCGTTTTGTGTCTAGACAAATAAAAGGAATGAAGAAGAGGAAACTACAAGTAGTTCAATGTATATCCTCCAAGAGCAGTGACAACTAGTGTCCATCTTAAACACCATTAGAGTGTAAGCATTTAGGACAAGATGTTTAGAATTACGAATCCAATGAGAAATTACCACATTTTTTGGTGTTTTTTTCTAAATATTGGCCTTGTGTTTGCTATGTCAACAGAAAGAAATGATATACTCCCTCCCTCTCCCCTCACCTCCAAATCTCTTCTGGCCCATGATATCTCTCCTCCTCTTCTCCATTAGAGAAAATTTTTGAAGGAGATTTTAAAGGTCAGCTGCATTTACAAAGCTGACAGCTTCTTTTTTCTGTGCAAGTTCTAGAACTTCAGTTGGTAAGAGCTGGAAAACAGTTCTAGACTTCTGTTCTCTCAGCTTATCCTGCTATCCAATTTGGGAAGACAACTGATTTGTTAACAAGGGAGAAGTGGAGGGAGGGAGCAGTAAGGGAGCCAAAATGGACAGAGAAACAAGGGGAATGATATCCATCTCATTGCCAAACTGGTGCTGAAAGAAGAGGAAAAAACCCAGAGATGTTGCAAGGGAGGAATGGAGACAGGCAATGGAGCAGGGAAAGGGGAAGTACAGGAGGCCAAAGTGACACCTGTCACCACAAGTCACCACTTCCTGGGCTCTGGGTTTGTTACAGCCGGCCAAGAGAACCCCCAGAGTCCCTACACACAGTGTTCTTTTCAAGGAGCCAGGATAGAAAACAATCAGTATCCCCACCTTTTGTCTGATATTTAGCAGCAGTGTTGAAGAATACATCATAGGCATTTAGGGTATGTCTAGGTAAAGAAAGTCAATAGAGGTCAGCTCACAGATCGTAGCTCACCTTAACCTTTTTCATACAGTCTAAACAGAGCACCACTACAATCAGCTAGCAGAGTAACTACACTGAGGGCTGGGATGAGTCAGCACCCTCACACCTCTAGTAACTAAAACAAGCAACTACTCTCCCTCAGCATCTATGACACGTAACTATAGGATGTTTACACAAAATCTGGCTGAGCATGACAAGAGCAGTTTCTGGCTGCCGTGCTCAAGTGCCAGTTTGTACCCCAAAAGCAGTGTTTGTCACGCCACTGCTGCAAAATGCAATCTGAAAGCGGGCAGACAGCCTGCACTAGGCTTGTCTAGACATCACATCAGTGCCATACTGCCTACAGACTTGTTCCATTAAAAAGAAACAAAAACAAAAGAGTTAATAAGTTCTTTCAATTTCTACCCACCCCATAAATTAACACTGCTGTCAGAACACACACAAAAAACACTCAGCACCTACCTGGCAAGTCTGATGAAATACTGGATATTGGTGGGTGATGGAATGGTACTGGGTAGTCTGTTAATGAAGGAGGAATAGCAGCAGCATCGACCGTCGTCACGCTGGGCACTCTGGCAGTAGATGGCTGATACATGAGAACCCTGTTTCAAACAGCATGGGAAATTACAAACAACCTGGCTGTTAGTTGCACAAGGGAAACCATGCACTGCTGTGCACTCTCATTCACAGGTCACCGTGCGACAACACAGCTACAGCGTGGCTACTCACTACACAGTACTCCACTCTAATTTCCTCTTTCATAACAGTCTTCATAAAAACATGACCGTATCTTGGCTCTCAACAGCAGCTGTGACATAAGAGCAAGTTGGCATTAAAACAAAGTACAGTGCTGGAGTCATTGGCAACAATCAAAGACAGAAATGGGTGTCTGTCAGCACCCACAGAGGGATGTGCAGGTGACCAGAGCCAGGAGGAGAGCACTCCATTTGATTTCTCCAACAACTGCTGCTCAGTGACCACCTGTTACACCAAGGGCACAACTGACCATTGTCCTGCCCCACAGGATGACAGATATTACACAGGTGGGAATTAAATATAAGCCTGTCTTTACTCACAGCATCCAGTTCAGCTCTCAAGGAGCATGCTACAACCCTTCTGCTTCCCCTCATGCTGCCTGACCTCTTGGCAGCATTGTTACAAACACCACCACAGGTGCCCAGGTACCAGCCACGTGCATAAAACAGTTCATGAACTCCAAGTCAGGTGGAAACACACAGAATTCTGCTCCCAGATGCTCCACATCGCTCCCTCCAGTCAGTGTTATCCACTCATCTTCCTTCCCACACTCCTATCTCCTCTGATGTCAGAAGGTTGGATTTCAGACCCGCCCTTCTCAGGCATCTCTCATACTTAAGCCTACATTGTTGCTGCCTCTAAGAAGACACCCCAGTTTTCCCAAAACTAGCATTCAGACAACACTGGTTGAAGGAGATAAGCTATACTCCAAAAGCCTGGCTTTGATCTGGATTTGAAGAACGAAAATATGGCATATCCATACCCAAAAACCAAGGAAAATACATGGATCACAGAGAGAAAAGAAGTCAGTCCTCCTACAATTACAGTTGCAGGTAGCCATCTCAAACATAGGAGCACGGAAGAAAGTCTTGGTGCCTTCTGAAACTTCATTAAGAGATGTATTTGTAGCTATGCTTTCTTGTAAAAGTGGAGAAGAGTCTCTTGCAGAAGGACTCCTCCATAATCCTCACAAAAAAGAAACAGCATTGCAGTATCACTGCTGAAAGTGGTTGTAGATGACCAACTACTTGCTCACCAAGGACCACACAGACATTCCTGTGGACTAGAGACTCACCACACCTGCTCATTACTTCTGAAACAGAAGGGGAACCTTCAAAACAGAAGGGGATTGGGTTTATTATTATTATTTTAGTACAAGTCATAAGCCACTACACAGAGAGAGACAGACACACACCTCATGCACGCAGCAACACTAACTGATGAGCCATTACTAAAAGCTGAGCATGGAGCAGTGAGTGCTGGTCAGCCTGACCAGTGGCCCTCACTCCTGCAGGTCTGGGGTGCCCCACAGGCCAAGAGCAGGAGCATTACGGGAGCCACAAGCAGCACCCAAGCTGAACTGCACAGACCAGGACAGACAGAAGGTGGCACAGCAGCAGAGAAGCTGGTCAAGCCTGGTGCTAACATCAGGCCTGACTACAAAGATGGAGGAGCTGCCAGAGGACTTGAGAAGTCACTGGTTGTGCTAATCAAGGTGCAGGACTGACTGATGACCACAGGCAACAACAGCATCCAAGACATTCCAGAGTTAACAGAGAGATGGAGGAAAAGCTCATCTTGATTCAAAACAGCGAAGTGGCTCCCTTCCAAGATTGACAGGATGGATGAAACACACAACACAGTCTCGTTCCCTGGGCACCAGAGCAGATTAGATAGAGGATACAGCAGACAGTAAGAGAAAAGCCTTTAAGATGACACTAACTCAGCAAGAATGCATACAGTTCCTCCACTTGACATAATCTACTTTCTCAGGAGAACACTGTCCACTAGCTTAGTCAGCTTCCTTTTCTATGGAGAAATGTCCCTGCAAACACAGCAACAGTCAGTGCAAGTCTTTTGTGAGGTGTAAATCTATTTAATAGTGTTACGCCTGTACAAAGAGTTACTGTATCAATACAACCTTCTACAGGAGAGGCCTAGACATTCTCCTCTGCAAATGTAGTGCTGGATCCCAAGTACATTTCTCTACAGATCAGTTTAGCTGAGACATTACAGAATAACAACTGACTTTAAAATTGACAAACCCTTTGGTTGGGCTTCCGTGTATTTCAGACATAAATATGCACTTCCTTTTGGCTGGAGGATCTTCTTCTTCATCAGAGGAGCTTTCCACCGTCAAGTCGATAACATCAACCTTCTTCTTGTTTACCTCACTGGCCACTGTCACGGAACATGGTTTGCTAACAATACTGGAACCTGAAGAAGAAAATAAAACATCATTGTTCTCCAAAAGCTGGTGACGTCAGCAGTTTCTATCTGCAAGAGAACCAGGAACTCAGATCCTGTATAATAGATCACCTTCCTGGCCATTACAAAGAATGTTATGCCCCAGTACCTGCTTTATGACTCTTCTGTCACATTGAGACTATTAAAGAACAAACTTTTGTTTTCACTTATCATTTTAGGGATGTAAAACAAAAGCAACCTTTCATTTTCTTAACTGCTATTATAAAGAGCAAAGACAAAGACCAAAAATGCACTCTCAAGAGACACAATCCTTTCTTCTCTAGTTTAAATTACAAGAAGCTTAGAAGTAGTAATTCCTCCACAAAACAAACACCAATATCCACATGCATTATCCAAGCTACAACTAAGTCTCCAAGACTTGTCCTGCTTTGTAACCAGTACCCAGATGTACATACTTTCTATTTTGGTGCACTGTGGACTTGACACTTTCACAGCTTCCTTCTTTGGCCTCATGGGGCACCAGGAGCCATCTTCCTGGAATTTGATCTCATCCACATCAGAACATTCATTAAGGATTTCCATAAAGAGGCTGAAAAAATAAAGTTTCATTTTGGATTCTAAGTGACATTTTTACTCTAAGTGAAAAGGAGACACACAGAGAAAAAGATAATTATGATCACCTTCTACCCACTGTGTCTTCTCTCCCCCTAGTTCCTCTTTACCTGAAAGCTTGTAATTACAGCCTTTGCAGATATCAGAAAATACGATTATCCCAACCCAGCCATAGTTCACTCTGACACTACTGCAATGCACAGATTTCCATACTGAAGCATAAGCCATCATCCCTTGAACCAAGTTAGACAACTATTGTGAGTCAGAAGTCACATTTTGAAGTTAACACCTTCCAGGGACAGAGACATGTTAAAATAAGACCTTAGATGTTGCATTTATAATTCTCCAGAGGAAATACACTGAGACTCAAGAGTTTGATGATGCAGTTAGGAAATAAACTTACACAGTTCATTATGGGAAGAGAAACTAATGGAGTCTAATGGTTCCTCCAGTCTGAAGTATTTTGACAAAAAAATAGTATGAAATGGCTGAACTCCAAGTCACAAAAGTAGCTACTGACTACATAATGAAAAATTTCAAGTAATTGTGTACTCTGCAAAGCCAGTCTCTTACCCATCTAGTATTAGGCTCTCGTAAGCTGCCTTTTTATCACAGACAGGGCAGATCCAGGTAGGCTTCTTTTCATTCATTTGAAGATAAAGAGCAGCATCAAAACATTGCAGGTGTGTGCAAGTCACAGCACGGCATGGGATTGTCAGTCTCATTTTTCCCAGCTGCAGGAGATGCATTTAAAGGGTGTCAGAAGAGAAGACAGAGAAACAGGACGGAATGGTTAACAATGAATCCAGAGACATTTGGTGAAACAAGTCTTCCTGCTCACTCTGGAAGTGCCTGGGGCTAAGGGTGCTGCAAGTAAATCCACCCTGTATTACAGCACCCACACAGTGCTCCTAAAGAAAAAATGAAGCCTTGCTCCAAGGCTTCACCACACTGAGAACCGTCAGAAACACTTCTAATGAACCTGCAACAACATTATTTACAGGATTTCATTTTTATTAAACAATCTACTGAAGTACCGACTTCTATAATTTTCTTTTAACCCAGTATTCCAGGTGTTTTCCTGAGCTCTAGGTACTTCATATACTCAGAATGACCAATTTCTACCTGGGAAGAGAACCCCCAAGGCAGCATTACCTTGTTATAAGGTGATCACCTTTTTTTTTTTGTTTTGTTTGTTTGCTACTGTATCTGCAGTATAGGCAAAGCCACTAAGATGAGGAGATAAGAGGTTCTAATTATCACTCCATCCTTTAATTATACTGTCAGCCTGCCTGATTAGCCTCAGCATGTCAATATAGGAGATTAATCCTTCCACAGGCCTCACTGTACACAAGCAGCAGCTTGACTCAGCGCATCACAGCTGAGGCATTCACAGTCCTAAACCACAGCTGGGTTACTGCTGCTACAATCAGGTGCTTGTTATTGCACCCTTCTCTCCATTATTTTATCTTGTTAATAAAATATAAAACCAGTGAGGTTTCTAAAGCAAGGCCTTCAAAAGCAGCCTGATTCTGCACTACAGATGAAAATACAAATCTGTTACCTGGAAATTTCCAGCCATACTTACAGGACACATCAGAGAGACCCGCAGACTGGTTGTGGCAATCTCACTATCAGGGTCTGCAGTTAGTTTTTCTTTAACTATTAAAATAAATAAAGAAGTTACACATAGGGGTCATTATTTAAAATGCTAACATTGATTTAGCAGTACATGCACTTTTCTTTCAGCTATCTAAAAGAACTAATCTAGGAAACTAGTTCATAAACAATAACATTTTCACTACTTATAAGCAACTGGCAAACTGCATCACGTTATCTGATGTTGTCTGACTGCAGATGCAGTAACAGCCACACAGAAAATCTCAACCCAACATGTCAAGAGATAAATAAACCATTATGAGTGAGTGAGGTACATGTGAAGAGAACTCAGGACATCTAGCTGTACCTCACAGCTCAGCACAGTAAGGGGTGCCTGTGGCATTTCCATAACCACATTTCAGATGGGATCTCTGGGTCTGCTCCCCAAAAACCCTGATTGAAAAAGAGTGCGATGCCTCACCAACAGCCAAAGGAACCTGTGAAACCCTGGGCATGGACTTTATTCCCAAAATACAGTTTACAGTTTCTAGTTTTAAAGAGCCACTAACCACCCTCCAAAAGTACAGACAGGCAAGTTAATTACTTACTTAGTGCTCTGGAATGATCAGGGTTCCTGATACCTTTCATTTTTAACCTCTGCAAAAGCATAGCTGAGGTGAGCTGGCGAACCAGATACACAGACATGGAGTAATTCTACAAAAAGAAGGACTAAAGATTAAATGTTGATTTCATACTCCCATTATGACAACAGATGACTATTTACACTAGTTGTAGCCTACAGTAAAAACAAAAATGTGACTTTTTGCTTAATCATTATGAAGAGCATTGACAGACAACTTCAATTCTGTGGAGGTCCAACGTTCTGCCATTATTCTCTGGCCAATCAGGTCTAATTATCCTACTCCAGTTATGACTGAACTAAAAGGTAATTACACAACCAAGAGACAATCTGGGCTCTTCTCCTGGAAAGATCATATGTGACACATTTCATACATGTAATCTTTAAAGAATTTCTCACATTTTGTCTCCTTAATCTTCCCTTTTTTTCCAGGGTCAGTTGGGAGCTCAAAGAGTCACTTGACAAAAGAGAAATTGTCTTTATGGTACGAACAACAACTTCAGATGGTACAGAGCTGCCCCAGTTTCTTTATACCTTTTCTTCAGCTTGTTCTATACTTCTAAGCCCAGCCTTGTTACACCATGTCTGTTCTGCTGAGCCCGGCCCCATTCCCCAGCATTTTCTACTCCTCCCTAACTCACACCACTTGTCAGCTTCTTTTGTTCAGTGTTCACTCCCTCTTCTAGGTCATTAATGAAAAGTCTGCAAGCCCCAGTGCTGCAGGATAATAATGGTTTCATCTGTGTAACAAGAACAACCCGTGACTTCTTATTTCTACTGCCTGCCAGCCACCTTCCTATGGCTCCTGCACTGCTTGAGTACTGCACAGGAACTTCAAACAACTCCTACAGCCCTGCTACTCCTTTACCATCTATGGGAAAACCAGCTCTTACCTAGAGCAGCAGATGAAGCATTCTAATTGCACATGAAACCACTAAGAAACTCAGATTTTTAGCTTTTTCCTTAAAGAATGGCCACCTGTTGCCTTACAGAGAGGATTCTACAGGCTCAAGTCTGCCCAGCACTGAAGAGCTCATGCCCCCTTGGCTCAGCAGCCCAATCCATGCCAACAAGCCCTTATGTGACACCCCATGCTGCTCCCCAGGGCCTCACTCCAAGAATGAGAAGCAGAGAATTCTGGCATCAGCACTACACCACAGAACTCGCTTCACATCTCAGGGCAAGGGGAGGATGTCCAAGCATTCCAAGTCATCTGCTTCCATCAGAGTATATTGTGGCAACACAGGGAGGAAAGCTAGCAGGCACCAGCATGAAAGGCCAAGACCACACACAGGACTGGAGCCATTTTAAGACTCTGTGCTTTGACTGGGAAGCAATGGCTCAGATCTTTCTCTCCATCCCTGTTCTAGAAAATCATCCTTTGATGTCAGGACTGCCCTTCATTTATATTTTGAACATTAGCTTTCAATCCAATTCTTTTTTTAATTTTAATATAAAAGCTAATAATGGAGTCTGTTTGAAATATGTGGCATTTTTTGTTCAGAGAATTTGATTTTGAATAAAACCTTGTAGAGAAAACTACTTTGATAACTACATCCAAAATTTATACAACCAGTCACAGATATGGAATAAATAGTTCTTAACTTGACAACAGCTGAAAAAATGCTGCAATAGTTATTTAAACCTAGAATGAAGTAAAAAATTCCTTGCACTCTCCTTTTCTTTCCTTAATAAATCTACAGGGGAATTTACTATGCACATCACAAAAACAGTTTGTTATTTTTGACATGAATTTCAGGCAAACTCTAAAAGCAGACTTTCTAATGTGAATCCTGCAAGAAAATCTTTCCATCTGTACATGAATCTCACATATGTTACTGAAAATTACCACAGTTCCAGAGCAAACTTTGTTCCTGGCACTGATAATAAGTTCAGCCATCTAACACACAACACTTGCCAGTCACATCAGGCAGCAGGGGAGCAGGAATGCTCAAACAGGTTATTTAGATGACTTCCCACATTCTACAGAACATGCAGGTTACCTTTCCAATTTCAGAAGCCCAAGAAATGGAAATCTGGTTTGGCACTGCTGATGACAGCCTAACTAGAGATGTGATATTCAAGGGACGCCCAGGTCGCTTCTGTTCAATTCCATTTTTTGGTGGTGGAGCATATCCCTGTGGAAAAAAGGACAATGGGTGTGTTACCCAGTTACTCCCCCCTGTACTCTGAAACTGCTGACACACACTTGTTAGTTTTAAACAGATCTGTGAGAAGCAGGCAAACTTAGAGGCTGTCTAGGCTGGAGAGAAAAGCCAGCATTTATTCTGAGAAATATCAGACTTTCACAGTAGATCATAAGTCAAACAGTTGTAAGGCATTTTCTGTTTTAAAAGGGTTTTACAGAAGTGCTGGAAAGGTGAAAGAACACAGTTTGGGTCCAGCTAAGTACACTGGAAGAGCAGAAAGTCATGTGGATGTTTTGTCCTCTTTCCCGTATGCCCTACTGGAACAGAGTGAAACATCACAAGGTTGTAGCCTTAGTGACAAACAGATCAAGTAATGAAGACTTAACTCAGTGTTTCACCCACTGAAAACACTTCACTGATTAAGAAACAATTACACCTTGTTCCAAAAGCTCCACGTCTCCTCAGTGACAGTGACGACTTTGCCTTGGATCAACTACACCTGGCCCCACTAGCAACAGGTGTCACCTGTCCTTGGCCAAGGCCCCTGAAGAAGGACTGCACATGGAGTACCAGCTGTATTTAAGAGATCACAGAACCAGAGTGGTTTGGGTTGGAAGTGACCTTAAAGATCATCCAATTCCAACGCCCTTGGTCACTCAATAAGCCTGCAGCTTATTCCTCTCACCCTGCATCTGTCACGATGAAAACAAGCCAGTCTGCCACAGCTACCCTGAGAATCCCTGCCCTAAGCTCACAGCCAGCCTACAGTCACTCAGCTCAAACCCATCCTGCACCTGAAGGATGCCAGCAAGACGCAGCTCAGCCTCTTGCACAGACCTTACTAATGCATTTCCAGACTGCATTGTTTTGAACAACCAGAAAATATGTATTTCTTTAACCACAGAAATATATACACATTCAACAACCTAGTGTTTGGAAAAGGAGTTACTCTGAAAGATGCTAAGTCTGGAAATAAAAACAATAATAATAATATATATGTGTATATATATAAATAAATGAATAAATAAATAAGTAAGTTTAAATATAAATCAGTAGCCCAGTATGTCATGAGGGTTTTATCCCAGAACAGAGAGGAAGCAGACATATGGGAACTGGTGACAATTTCACATTTCAAAGACAGAATGATTTCAAGAGTGAATGCAAGTTCTTACATTTCCCTTTTNTCCAATTCCAACGCCCTTGGTCACTCAATAAGCCTGCAGCTTATTCCTCTCACCCTGCATCTGTCACGATGAAAACAAGCCAGTCTGCCACAGCTACCCTGAGAATCCCTGCCATAAGCTCACAGCCAGCCTACAGTCACTCAGCTCAAACCCATCCTGCACCTGAAGGATGCCAGCAAGACGCAGCTCAGCCTCTTGCACAGACCTTACTAATGCATTTCCAGACTGCATTGTTTTGAACAACCAGAAAATATGTATTTCTTTAACCACAGAAATATATACACATTCAACAACCTAGTGTTTGGAAAAGGAGTTACTCTGAAAGATGCTAAGTCTGGAAATAAAAACAATAATAATAATATATATGTGTATATATATAAATAAATGAATAAATAAATAAGTAAGTTTAAATATAAATCAGTAGCCCAGTATGTCATGAGGGTTTTATCCCAGAACAGAGAGGAAGCAGACATATGGGAACTGGTGACAATTTCACATTTCAAAGACAGAATGATTTCAAGAGTGAATGCAAGTTCTTACATTTCCCTTTTATTTTTTTCAGAGACAGAGTCTGCAGTGCACATGCTTCATTTCAGTGAAGCTTTCAGTGTTTTCTTCCACAGAGTATATTCTTGAGAACAGATTCACTCTCGTACTCTTACAACAATCTAGAACCTTCCCTTCCTATCCTTCTAGGAGCATTCTGCTTGTCTACCAACCAGCATGGCATGGCACTGTTTAGGCAGGCTGCCAACTCCAGTGGCAAGAAACTGCCAATATGATTTGGGCCTTGATGTCTTCCATGGTTCTTCAAAGAACCACACTACTCAGGGCAGGTATCATCTACTACAGCAAGGAAATTCATCAAGAGGAAGAAAGGGTAGCTGCTCATTTATGTGGCTTTTCCCAGTGACATGGATCCAGGATATAAGCAAATATGATGTTAACATGAGCACAACCCAGTGCAGTACTGGCACACAGGCATTATCTCTCTGAAGCTTTTCATAAGGATTGCAGGCAAGGAGATGGCCAAGAAAAATTTACAGACCTCTGCAGAGGCATGAACTGCCCTACCAGGCAAAGACAGAAGTCCACTTATGAACTGTGCAAGTGGGCAGTAGAAGCTGCCATCATTGGTTAATTACCAAACAATACTGCAATGGACAATAGTGATCTTTGAGGCAAAAAAGGTACCTTACGCTTTCTGCAATAGAAAGGAAGTGCCAGATGATGCAGAGAGACCAAATCAACAAAAAAAGTCTGCAGAAGTACTCAGACTATTTGTCATTCAGCTCATAAAGAATGAGGAAGGGAAGGCAAGTTGCCAGGACAATAGTCATTTATTCACTTTCCCACCTAAGGTTCAGCTGAACAGATTAAAAAATCATCTTATGTGCAGGAAGAACCTAGCGGATTTAGGTCTAAAGCAAAGTAATAATCCAAGATTAGTAGTAGCTTCTGCTGCAACTGTGACACATTATGCACAGAATGGAGAGCACAGCAGAGTGGAACCTGTATGACTAAGACTGACAATAAACTGACACTGATGTCCATAAGATAACATCAGATCAAATTCTTTTCTGTTGGTTGCTGAAAGACAATCTGCAGAAGAGAAACCCCTCAAAGTCATAGAATGTAACCAGCATTAGCAGAAAACACTGACCAGAAAACATGAGGAAGAAATCCTTTTATATCCTGAAGACTGAAGTAGGAGAAAGAGAATCTAAGGAGGAGTCTCATATAAGCTGAGTAGAGGCAAAAAGCCAAAAAACAACAACAACCAAAAAAAAA